>QOCX01000407.1:74417-154920 GCA_005959815.1 Sarcophaga bullata | reverse complement strand
GAGCAGAGACATTGGGGGAATAAATGCGAGAAGTCATGTGTCTAGGTGCCTATGGCCTGCTATAGGCTGTGATAGAAATAAGGCCAGTCTGGCCAGCATTACAGGGCGACATTAGATCGCTGACTAGAATCAGGAACAAATGCCAGCTGGACTGTTGCTGGGTATATTGCGACGAGGCGGTATTGGAAACTATCGAACACTTCCTTTGCAATTGTCCAGCCTTTAGTAGGTTGAGATTGAGGACACTGAGTAGAGGCTTATTCGAAGGTTTGGTCTTTTCGTCGAGTGCTGACATTAAGGCGCGTGCGTCCTCCATAGATCATAAATACCGGCCTGAGCCGGTTGAGAAGTGCCAGGTTTCAAGGATGTAGTCTCTTGTGTGTTTCTGATCTGTGTTTGCCACCGTTTGCTTATCCTCTTTTCCCTATCTCCTTTACTTTTCCCTATCTCCTTTAGGGCGTATTACAATAGGTTATTTTGATCTCCGAGTATTGTAGTTGTCCCAATGACAAGTACAAGTTCTAAAACCTAACCTAACCTAACCCAACCTAATCTAACCTAACCTAACCTAACAACAGTGATAATTATAATTTCTTTAGAGAAAGTCGTTCAAATAGCATTATCATTACGCCGATATCATCCTATTGCCATGGCATCCCCATCTCTCTGAAGGATATCAAAATAAAAATTAAAAAAAAGAAATTAAAATCCAAAGTGTTGTATGTTTTGTATCAAAAACATGAATATTGCCTGTCTTACCACAGAGAGAGAACAGAGAGAAAAAAAAATATTTGTTTTGTATGTTGTTGCAGTTGTTGCTGTTTTTATGTTTGGTTGCAACAACCATATGATGATTGTTTGTAGAAATTTCAAGCTCTCAAATGAATGATGGTAAAAGCTACTCTACCTCCCTACCCTGCACTAACCCTAATGCTGCAATGAATGCTCTTTTTTGTGTATGTGACCCTGATGTCTTGCCAAGTTTATTTTTTCAAATTTCTTTTCAGATTTTAGATTTTATTACACCCTACAGCATTATGAAGGATGGATAGCAATATCGGCTTGGCATGGTGTATGCAACGCCGTAAAAAACAGGCTTCCACAGCACTGGTAGCCATACTTATAGTTTAATGCAGCACACAGATCCATGTTATCAAAATTTTATTAGAGTAATGGATCGATATGAAGAGCGCTAAAGGCTGAAATGATGAAGTGAAATTGTGCAACCACAATTGGGCACTAATGAAAGCAGTATCTCACCGATAAGATGTTTTAAAGTTATTTGTCAGCAAAAGTCTTTAAGGGTAACTAGCACGGTATGCTATAAACCAATGGCGAGTGCGAGTTTGGAAGAATTCTATTGGTAGCTGATAATATGGGATTTAAGCCCACTAAACAAGTTTTCTATAGGATTACGTGAAGTTTCTCGTGTATAGGAAAAGTCACTCATTTTTATAGTCCTGGAAGACAATATTACAGCTGACTTTGATGCAATACCAGCCGAATTACGATCAGAATTTATTATTTAGTCGTCGTAGTCTAGTAGTTAGTGAGTTGGCTCACACAACATAAGTGCTGTGAGAAGTTAGGTTGTAATTCTGTCTAGAGGATTATAATGGTCAATTATTTATGTACAGTGAGCGTCGAAAGAAACTGTCCACTATATATCACCAAACTCAACTTTTACGACTTAAGGAGAGTGCCCTAAAAAATTTGACAATGTTTCCAAATTTTTTATAAATTTTTTTTCAATTTTAAAAGCAATGAAACAATTTTTAAATAAAAATAACGGTAATTTACTAATACATATTTTTTAATGTAAAGTTTCTTTTGGCGCTCACTGTATGTATGCATTTATTATTTAGGGGAAGTAAAAAGTTTTCATCGTAAACTCTAACAGCTGTCAGTTCCTAACTATGGAGCGGCTTTACTTGCAATGTTTATTAGCTAGTAAGTGAATGCTTTATAATCTTTCAAAGTGAGCGTACAGTCGGTCTTTACTGATTACACTTTAACTTCACTTCTACTGAAATAAAAAACAATATCTTACAGGCTGTTTGTTGAGAAACTCAAATGAAATGCATTCTCCTCTATTTTCCTATTTTTCTACAAAAAAATTGTATTTTTTTATAATTCTTTATTTCTTAATTCATATTTACATAGAAGTTTAATACGTATACATAAATACACACACACATATTGAGTATGTTTTTTAGTATTTCATATAGAAGTACACTATTTAAGATGTTTTTTGTATAATTTTTCTTAAAAGAACATTTTTTGAAGAATTCTTCCAAAGTTTTTTTAACATTTCGGATTTGATTCTCATATTAGTTTAGTTCTTGCAAGTACTTTACAGCATACATATATAATGGCAATGCTACATTCTACTCTGTTGGTTTTCCATGGATTTTTTTTCTTTTTTCATTTCAAGTTATAGGATTTGATGTTTAACTCTGTTGTAGTATGTTGTAATATGTTAAATAAAATTGTCTTCTTATGTTTTTATAGTTATTGCCACATGTTTTTTTTTCTTTTTGTATGTCTTTTAAGCCATTTAGACAATTTCAACACTTGCAAAAAGAACATATTTAAGGAAAATTCAGTCCTCTTGACAATACACTCGTAGATGTCTGATGTGTTTTTGAACGAAAAACTTACTTTTATCAAAAAAAAAAAGAAGGTGAAAAAATATTTCTTAATGTTTTTATTTGTTGAATAATATAAAAATAAATAGACCCGATAATGACAAATATTAACAAATTCATTGAATAAAACTTTAAATATGTTTAATGTGTTATGAACATCAGAAATACTCTTGGGATTTGTTCGGTATCAATTCGGTGATTATTTAAATCGATAAATAGGCTTCTAATTGATAAATTAAAATTTAAGTTTTTATTTGTTCCATCAGATCATTTAATCCATTTTCGCAAAAATCCATGAATGATCATAGACATTGACATGTGTTCGCTGGATGGGCTCTGAAACAAAATCATGTATAGCGATGAGGATCATTTCTGCATGAATGGATACGTGAACAAACAAAATTATCGAATTTGAGACGATACTAATGCACATAAAATTCAAGAGCGCTCAATTCATTTCGAAAAAGTCCCTTTTTGGTGTGGATTTTGGCTGGCGACATTTTCCATAGGCCATATTTTTTTAAACCGACTTTGACAAGCACAATAAGACGGTAATTATTTACTTCTTCTGGTTTAAATTGGATGATCTAGACATTAACGTTGTATGGCTTTAACTGAACGACGTTACGTAGCACATAGTTCATGCCGCTGTGACTACTCTGCAGGAGAGGTTCGAGAGCTTACTCGTCTCATGTGGTGATCTTGTGGACTGGCAACCGAGATCATGCAATTTAATGCCTTTAGAATTTTTCCAACTACACCAACCACAAGCACCACACACCTCATGCTATCTTCGATATACTGGAACAGCGATTTGAAGACATAGTCATTTCACTTCGAAGTAATGTGATCTGATCATGTGATTTGACTCCGTTAGACCTTTTTTGTGAGGTCCTCAAAGCAAACATAATTCATCTCATTAAACAAATTCAGCTAGACTTATGAAGATTGAATATTTCGTACGCCCTTCACCTAGAGTTGCTATAAAGACAATATGGCATCAGTACAGTCTTTCAAACCAATAAAAAATTTCGGTGATATACAAAGTGCTTAACGAAAGTCACTACAAGCTATTAGTACTCATGATACAAAGAATACCGCATTAGAAAATGAACCAAATATGAGCTCCATAGACCAGGTCAACACGTTAGAACGATGTTGTCGCCGGTACTTACTGTTCAAGAAAGTTGGGAAGTATTGGGAAGTAAAAGAGTACCCCAGATATTAATAGGACATTACAACCCAAATAGGCATTACAACCGAGCAATAATCCAGTAACCGGTTTTTTAATAGAATATTGTGTATGCAAAATACATTTGTGTAGAGTATGGATCATCTCGAACGCAACATGTGAATTCTGTAATGGTAAAAGTCAATCATCAGAACACATTCTTGGAATCTTTGAGGGATTAATAACACCTGAGGGCTCCTGAGTTACTGGGCATTATGCTGAAGTTTTTCAAGGCAATAGACTTACAGAGGTCATTATGGAGATGCTGTGTATAGATTAAGAACAGTTAAATAGATTGTATCGTTGCAGTACTACAAGACAATAATAATGACAACTATGTTGAAGTCGCCGTAGTCTAGTGGGTAGTGTGTTGGCTTATTAGACGAAAGTCCAGGATTCGTATCCCTGGCCAGACATCGAAAACGAAATATGAAAAAAATATTTCTTCGGCGGCTTCCTTTCAGCAGATTTCTGGCAAAAAATCTGAGAGTAAATAAAATTGCCATGTAAAGTTTCTCAAAAATCTGTCGTTCGGAGTCGACTTTAAACTGTAGGTTCCGCCACTCATGTATAAAATTCACACACACAACATAAGTAGTGTGAGAAGCTAGGCCGCAATCCTGACTGAAGGGTTGTAATGGCCAATTATGTATGTATGTATGTTGTTCAGAGAACAAAATCTGATAAATTTCGAAGGCAATCACGCAGCAACCATACGTTTTCTTAACAGCATCAGCTGGAAACGAAACGTACCTTATATAGGTAATGAAGGTTTACAGACTATGGCATCAGAACTAGAATGCTGAGAGTATAACTAGGACGAATTTAATCCCAAAAATTGATCACGCAACAGTGGCCTGTCTAAACAACATGACAATAATATTGCAATGATAGTAGAATCATACATGGAAAGACGAGAAAATAACAACGGCAAACCGTTTAATATGGAGACTCCGATTCCTCACGAGTGGTAATGGAAAAAAAGTCTTCAGGAATTTCCTACATTTTGTTTTCCAAATTATTTTTTAAATTTCGTAATTGAATGCTGTTCTTATTTCGACAGAATGTAGTTTTTCTACATACAAAATGATGCCACTTTTCCAACAAATAAAATTGCGTATCAAATTAAATGGCGTTCTTCAAAGAAAGAAAAAAGCATTGAAATTCAATTGTACTCTGTAACGATTTGACAACAATGGTGAAGAACGAAGCCAACAGTAATAATTTGACAGATTGCATTAACTTAATAAAATAAATTAAATTGTTTTCTTTTGTTATAAAAATAGACGACACAACGAGTGAAATGTTTGAGACATACAGCGAACATTAGCAAAATGAGACCTAAAATAGCTGCAATAACAACAGCAAGAATAATAATAAATCAGAAAATAAAAAGAAAAACATGTCATTAACCTTGATGTCTTTACAGAAATATTTTCTTCCAATGGCTTGAAAAATTACCAAAAAATAAATAAAAAAATTAAAAAAAAATTCAAAAGAACAACTCGTTATAGAAGTCTACTCAAAAACAAACAGCAAAAGCGACTTTTGAAAGCCTTAAAAACATAGATAACAACAGCAATAGATGGTAATAGATGGTAGTATTAACAGTTATAGGGTAAATTTCCATGGAAATCATGAAAAATGAAATCTTTATGTTGCCAACTATTTTTAGAAAGACAGAAAATTTTCTTTTTTTTTTCTCTTTCGTTTTTGAAAATGTCATCTCATTTTATTATTAAAAGTCCTCATACCATAAGAATTTCCAAATCAAAATATTTCCAACAAATTCTTCTCTCTTAACAAAACGAATGAAAAGCCCTGTTAAAATGGACGGACAAAATAAAACCTCCTCAGCCAATATATATTTGAAGATAGACAAGCCAGTTGGACAGACAAAACCATAAAGTAATCCTTTTGTAAAAAAAAAAAATAGAAAAAGATATGAAAAATGAAAATCTACAACCACAACAACAACAACAACAATAATAATAGAAACATAATTTTTTTTAATGTTTAAATGGAAGTAGAATATAAAAAGAAAGTAGAAAGAGAACAAAATATAACATAAATATTGGCATAAATCCAATCGTAAGTAAAAAAACTAAAAACAGGAAATGGACAGTGATTAGCAGGAAGAGATAACAACTGATAGTATGTAGGGATATAACAAGGAGGCCTTACATATCTCTGAAACTGATTATCAATATCGGTTGTTTTTCTATTTGCATGTGACATATCAATATCGTTAACTATGATATGGCCAGCTGAAAATATCAAACCGTGTTGACAATTCATTAAGATTTACCAAGCCATTATGAAGTAAGTCATCATAGTCTAATATGTAGTATATTGGCTCATAAGACGTGAGGTTGAAACTCCAGATCAGACAACTTCAGCAAAACGAAATATGGAAAAATATTTCTACGGTGACTTCCTCTCAGAAGATTTCTTGCAAAAACACTCAAAATTTGTAATTCGAAATCGACTTGAACCTGTAGGTATCGTCGCTCATGTATAAAATTAACACACACAACATAAGTGGTATGGGAAACTCGGTCGTATTCCTAACTAAAGGGTTGTAATAACCCATCATGTACATCTGAATTGCCGAAATGTAATGTGCAAAACAGCTGGGGGCAATTCAAGGGCTACTAAATCAATCAGCCGCCCTATTGTATTTCTTTAAGAACGATTAAAAGCACAACATTAAAGTCAATGGGACAAGGCAACAAGTATTAACTACAATTTTTTATTCTTTTTGTCCACGCTGAACTTCATGGGTATGTGATTACAGCGCACCAAAAATGTCTTGAAAAGTACGTTTTATTTATAGAAAATCAGTTTCGCATCGGTAGGACTGATGAGCCTACATATACATCTCCACACATGATTAGAAAGACAATTGACCTTTCCTCACTAGTTATAAAGAAGAATATTATTATTGGCCTCACTGTACTCTCTTCTATCACTTTATTTGAGGCGTTTACCAAACACTTATACGCCTAGATTATGTGGGACTTAAAAGTAAGGAATATAAAGTACCTGCTGCCTATTGCTTTACGTAAAGTTGTAGCCTTGAGCTGTTTGCCAAATCATACCTGACTAGTTACGTAACGGTAACAACGGCTTAAAAAGCATTGAAATTGGTTTCATAGATCAAGACACCAGCTCCTGTTTATTGAAGCCTAACCAGAATTCTCTACCAGGTATTTATACACTCATTGTATCAGAGAAGTAAATTTTTCTGGTCATGTAAGTCAACATTCCAGTAGTCGACATGAATTGCTTCGACCATTTTAATTTCTTAAGTAGTACGGAGTGCACTATTCGCAACGTTGTCTATAAATTCGAATCCACTGATTCAAAAAACGTTTGTCCTACACCCATACGTCTGCCGAAAACATCTCCTATGTCCATAAGAGTATACAGGAGAATCAGACGCAGTCGATTTCCGGTCACTTACAGGAACTCATGGCAAATTTTACGCCGTCTCTTAGGCCCGCACTCATACAAAATTCTACTAATCGAGAGAATAAATGTAAACGACCATAAACAAAGAAGTGTGTTCGCTGAATAAGCTCTGGAGTAGTTAACAACTGACACTAATCCATAGAGATCCAAAAACGTACCATGAAGCGCGAAAAAGTTATTTTTTAATGTGGATTTTAGCGGGCAGCATCATCAGTTCATATCTCTTTGAAAATGACGTTAGTCAGGCCATCGCTGTCAACCACAAGCACAATAGGATGATGATTATCAACTTCTTCTAGCTTGAATTGAATTGATCTGGTCAATAACGATACGTAATGTAAATTCAACAGGACAGTTCTACATGCCACTTGTGACTATCTTATGCCATTAAGACTATCCTTCCAAAATATAATAACGAGTACATAGCAGCGATTTACGAGTAATACGACATACGGCCTCGGTTCAAACCCCAGGTTAGACATCAAAAACGAAAATATTAAAAACATATTTCTTAGGCGACTTCCCCATAGCAGATTTCGGGCAAAAACTCGTAAAGTGAATAAAATTGTTATGAAAAGTTTCTCCAAAAAAAATCCGTCTTTCGGAGTCGACTTTAGACTGTAGGTCCCCCGCCAATGATGAATAAAACTAACGAACTCAACATAAGTGGTGCTGAGAAGCTAGTAATATTGACTGAAACGTTGTAATGACCAATTTTGTATGTATGTATGTATGTATGTATGTATTATATTCCATACATAATGGCATCAATGGAGCTTTCAAACGAATAATAAATCTTTTACAAGCACTTTGGTTTATTTAAACTGAAAGTTTGGAAGTGGTTTGCGTACCGAAACTATATTGAATGTAAGGTCAGACCTTTTTATTCCTAATTTTATTCTTTCCATGACACTGTTTAATATAACAAGTAATAGAGACACATATCAAGCAACAAAGCAATGTGGCCAAAAGGGCTTAGAAGGAGTGGAAGTAGTGACAGCATTGAAGACAGCACATGAAACGGCATGTTGCAGCAATAGCAACAGCACCAGTATTGCGAATATAAAGAAAATGTTGTTGCCTGTTTGAAAAGTAAACGAAGAAGAAAAAGAATGAGAAGAAGAAGCAGAATCAGAAGAGAAGAGAAGAAATTGCAGTAAAATGTTTTTATTTGGTTAATAAAAACATAATATGTTGTAAATACTCATTCAAACACATCCTATTTATCTGTATACCTACCAGTGTACATACATACATACTTACAAGCAATTGTACAAGACTATTTACAGGAGAACCATTGTATAATAAAAATATTTTGTATTTACAAGAAAACGAAAAAAAAAGAAAACAAACAAAATTTCTATTTTTTTTTGGCAAATATACTGACATCTAGAACAGCACAAATGGCAAGTATGACACAAAAGCGAATTTTAAGGTTTGTCTCCTGTTGTGAGTGAGTAACAAAAACTAAATGGATTGAGATATCCTTTTGCTTTTTGTTTTGAAGAGACAAGTTCAAGGATTAAAGTTTGCCAACAAAAAAACAACAACAACAACAACACAACATAAAACAAAGTAATAAGAAATGCAGGCTTTAGACTTTAAACAAAAAAATTTTTTTTTTTTTTTTGGAATTCAAAAAAATAAAACGAAACAAAACAAAAGACTGTTAGATTATCCTGTGGCAAGAGACAAAATAAAAAACAACAACAAAACTTTATTTATATGAACTTCTTTATTTCTTTAGAGTGATTAAATTTATAATATGATGCTGTAAATAAGAAATAAATCACACAGAGAGAGGGTTATAGGTCTTATGATGATTTATTTAAAGTGATAAATTATAAAAGGATTTTGGAGACAAGTTTTATCTTAAAACAAAGCAACAGTTAGTAAATCTCTATATACTAGAGGATATACGAGTAAACAGTTAATTGTCATTATTAGGTTTAATGGAAATCGATTGAACTGGTTTTGAGTGATGAATTAGACCCAATTGATAATCTTTACAAGGCTTAGTTTAGTTTGGTTAATTTGGCAGCCAACTAAAGGTCCTTACAGGCCCCATTATAATACGATCCTACCTATTCAGTTATCTCTCAGCCATTCCGGCAATTTTATAAAGTTGTGGAGACAACCTGCATTCTTGCAGCACATACGAAATTTGTCATTAGCATGTTTTAGTCTGGATTGTGACCTAGTTTCTCACATCACTTGTGTTGTGTGAGTTAATTTTATACATGAATGGGTGGGACCTACAGTTTTAAAGTAGACTCTGAACGACAGTTTTTTTAAGAGGCTTTCAATGCAATTTTTTTGGGCTCTCAGGGTTTTTGCCAGAAATCTGCTGGGATGCAGTCGCCGAAGAAATATTTTGTTTGAGAGCTGTGACCAGGGAATTAAACCATGACCACAAGTCAAGGCTACGACTGGACTACCTACCCGTACTACGCAGGCTTCCTCTACAGACTAGGCTGTCGAACTCAGAATTGTTTTTCATGCTGAAATTTAAGTTGAAGGGTATACACGGGCAGTCAAGTGATTATTAAACTCATAACAAACGTATATTCAACGTCCGTCCTGTCCTTGAATACTGAGGATTTTTCAGGAAATTTCATATCATTTAAAGTTAACTCTTCGCCGTGAACGGTGCAAAGCTCTCATTCTCGTTTTTGATATCATTCTTGTTTCTGATCTGAGGCCTTACGTCTAATAAGCCAGCATACTACCTACTAGACTAGGGTGACTTCGCCCCATTACTGTGACATAATTTTATCCCCGACTCGTACAGTAGCAAGATTTATTTCCATCTGAAAAATAGTACCTCGAATAGTAACCGGGTAGTGCCAGGGACAGTCAAAAATTCAAAAGTTCTGAAAAAATTTCACATCCGGCCTTCTCGCATAATGTGTAGCTCCTGCGCTGATCAACTTCTTTGATTAATTTGGGTGTATTCGGCTAGTACAGGGATTGTGCTTACCTATGGCGTCACAACGTGCCGCTATGAGTGCTCAAGTGAGCTTTGGCAATCAATGCTACCACTTCAATCTACCTACATACCTTCTCGCATGATATATATTGATCGCCTACAAAAGTAAAAAACAGTTACCGCTTTAGAGGCTCTGTTGCAGTTTAGTTATTGAGGGACTATTTTATTGATACTTACTTAATCGAACATTACAAGCCTTTAGTCAAGATTACAATCTAGCTTATCTCACCACCCAATGGTTTTTGTGTTAAATTTATCCATGACCAGCGGCAACTACAATTTAACGTTCACACCGGATGTTCACTTTAACAACTTTTCATGACACTTTTCTTTTTCCTCAAAGTTTTTGTCAGAATACTGCTGAGAGTAGGTCGGGTTTGTTCTCTGGTTCTATCTAATAAGCCAATAGCTTACCTATTAGACTATGAGCCTTTCATGCCAGTTTAACACCCCGTGATATTCCCAGAAACATCCCGTAATATTCCCAGAAATTTCCGATATTTCATCTAAGACTCCATAATATTTCTATTTAGGAAGCTCTCACCCCCTCATAAATGGGTACTATTGGAGCCATCAAGGTCCGCTTTACAACTCAAAAAAATCTCTTTAAATTTCCCTTAATCATCAAACAATGCCGTCTGCGATGGTTATGGTATCTGTTGCAGATCCTTGTCAGCGATCTAATCTCACCTCAAATAGTTTTTATAAAAATGCATTCGTAATCGACCTCCACATTTTCGCAGATCGTGTGTATATAGCTCTGGATATCTGTAATCTCAAGAGGTTATTTTATTTAATGCGTCCTCTACATCAAATATTTTTTTCTTCAAAATCACTGCAACCCATTAAATTCTTGAACAGGTAAGCTTGATTAAAATCCAAATTCCTTTGATGTTGCATAAAACAAGCCCAAAACAATTAACCACTCCATGTGTTATGGTCCCCAAGTTTTCACGAAAATCACAATTCACTGAAGTGTTTTTGGAATTTTCGGTAAAACTTTAATCATTTTTACATTTCCTGCGATTTCTAATATGCAAGAAAACATTTGTTTGTTAACTAAACCACACAAAAGCTGTACAAAACGTAATTATTTAAACACACCACGCTCATAAGTACAACTATAACGGTAAACTCATGCACAAACATGTCTATGATAAAACCAAACGGAAACGGAAATTTGTTTACATACCCATAAGCACTCATCATCATCACCGTGGTGGCTATTGCCATCAACATCGTTATCATTATCGTTATCATTACAATCAACAACAACAGTTGTAGCCAAAGCTTTATTATGAATTATTCAATGGCAACATAATGAGAGGCAAACAAAATTTAACAAAAAGAAGAAAAAAAAATATTCAAACAAGGATCTCTACGTTGTCGCTCTAAACAACCGCAAACCAACTGAGGAAATGTTTCGGCTAAATTGTGCAAATACTCAGCGCTTGAAATGATATCTTAGGCTTATAAACCCCACTTACAAGGAGAAAGAGTTGGGCCTGTAAACCTCAATATCTCCAAAAGAAAAAAAAAGAGAGAAGAGAAGAGAAGAGAAACCAAAATATGTGAATCAACCTCATGAGATACTACATCCTGACTTTCGTAAGCGTCCTCGTACTTATGTTAACGCATTTAAATGAAGCCGTGCAATTAATTTTCAAATAATTTCTTTGTTGCTGCTGCTACTATTGTTGTTGTTGTTGTTATTGCCACCACTTTGTTTTTGTTGTTGTTAGTTTATCGCTTCCACATTGGCCAGACAATAATAAAACAATAATACGAATGCATGCATGTACAGATGAATGTATGGGCATACCATACCAAACATACATACTCTGGAGCATGTGGGCCACATTAAAACAATAAGAATGGCCAGGATATATTTAACAAAACATAATGGTACCTCAGAATGGAAAAGGGTGTTCGTACAGGAGGAAGTGAGTATTTTTTCAATTGACATTTTGATTTAAAGGGAGTTCCATTTAAGGAGTTACTTTATAGCAAATTTTGGCTCATCATTGGTTCAACATACCTGTTCGCCGAATATCAAAATTGCTGTTTCCAGCAGAGGACAACAGGAAAACCAAAAGAACGGTTCGCACTCTAACTGGTATTCTAGTGGGACACTGCGTTATTAGCACTTTCACTGACAAGCTTGGTCTATCTCACCAGGATTACTGCAAAAGCTGACAGGATGTGGAATTGAATGAAACAAAATCGCATTTCAAGCCAAACTTCATTGGATTTTGGGTGACAGAATGTTTGGTGATCTGAGCCAGATGACGAACGTGGCACTAAGGGAATTGGGTTGTTCATCTAAAGCTCAGGGTGGTTTAAACCCATCACTAACAGATCATGATAAGTTGGCTTACCTTACACTGGATAACACAATACACTGGATAACAAATATGGACGACCAAAAGAACTCATCTGTGAACGCGAAGCTACTAATCTAACTTAACATAATCCAACAACCTAACCTAACCAGCCTAACCAGCCTAACCTAACCTAAACTAACCTAACCTAACCTAACCTAACCTAACCTAACCTAACCTAACCTAACATAACCTAACATCAGCTAACATAGCCTAACATAATCTAACATAACGTTACATAACCTAACATAACCTAGCATAACCTAACCTAGCATAACCTAACCTAGCCTAATATAATCTAACATAATCTAACATAACATAACATAACCTAACATAACCTAACATAACCTAACATAATCTAACATAACCTAATTAACCTAACATAACCTAACATAACCTAACATAACCTAACATAACCTAACATAACCTATCATAACCTAACAAAACTTAACATAACGTAACATAACCCCACATAACCTAACATAAGCAAACATAACCTAACATAACCTAACATCAGCTAACATAACCTAACATAACCTAACATAACCTAACATAACCTAAAATAACCTAACATAATCTAACATAACTTAACTTTAACTAATTTTTACTTCCTAAAGCAGTCTGTGTTTCCTTTACTTTTAACATTTCTATTTGGTCCATCTTAGTCCCATTTGTTCTTCTTCTACATGAAACTTCTTTTCAAAACACCTCCAATATATGTACCTTGTTGCCAAACATTTCTGCCTTAACACCATCTTCCGCTACCCCATACTTAAGCCATACTTAAGCATTCATGTTGTCATGTACTTACACATGTACCACTACAGCAAAGCTTTACTGTAAGAGAAGAATGGAATGTTTGGAGGGGAGAGAGATTATTACCACAATAACTACCTTTATCCGTTCTTATTAAATGGAATATGGAAACATTTTAAAGCCAAACAGCGACTGGCAACAAATTTGAACAGCGACCACAAATGTCAAATGCAATATAATAATGGGCATACACAGAGAATCCATGTTGCTCCGTTAAGCCAACAGCATGTGTGTACTGCAATATTGGATTGTATTTCTGTGTGCTTATAAAAGGAAGAACTCTATGGCAGCGATGTTAAGCTTTATTGTTATATTTTGAACAGAAAACAAAAAAGGAAGACAATTGTAATGGGCTTAGAGAGATTATTAATTACCCTACTGTAGGTTTTTAAAGAATTTTAATTTTAAAAAAGAGTTTTAGTTCGTTGCACGTTAATAATCTTTAACAAAGTATTGCCATTTCTTTTATGGCTTCAAATGTGAAAACCAAAACCGGCCTTTCGAATTCCAATTTAAAGGAATGACTAGTGGGATGAAATTCTGTGAAACTGTCTGAAGCTACAATTAAAGCATTTCATTGTACAAAATGATCACACCACAGTACATGTCTGCATTAAAAAGGAGGCTCAGTTGGCTGAGTTATTAAAAATGTATTCCCCAGAAAAAAATTCACACATACACACAATAAATGAAAATATTAAAAGAAAACAGGCCTGAAGTGGATGTAGAATGGATATTGTCAGTGAAATATATCCTATTTGGATGCCTTAATGTGAAAAACAAGACTAGGATCGAAGCTTTGAAGTCTACGTAGTCTAGTGGATAGTGTGTTGGCTTATTAGCCAAGACGCAATGGTTCAAAAACAAGATAAGACATCACCAGCAAAACGAAGTATGAAAAACAATTTCTCCAGTAACTTTCTCTCAACAGATTTCTGACAAAACAAAAAACTTTGAAAGTAAAGTTTCTCAAAATCTGTTGTTCGGACTCGACTTTAAGCCGTAGGCCCCGACACTCATGTATAAAATTAACACACACAGCATAAGCTAGGTTGCAATCCTGACTAAAAGCTTGTAATAACAAATAATGTATGCATTTAAACGGGGAAAACCCAAATTCATATCAAATGAGATTGGTAACACAGAGCAGGATTCGGAAATTTGTCGGGTCAAAAGGCTTGAAAGAAACTGTATAAAGTTTGAGGGAAGTACAATAAGTGCAATAGACTTGGAGTATTCTCCCTATAAAGTTAAAGAAAAGTACAATAAATCCTATGGTTGTACTACTAAGGCACTTCTTCTTCTGACAATAATGATAACAACTGAGATAAACACCCGCCAACATTAAACCTAGAGGGATTGTCGCAGCTTCCAACTGCAAATAAAACTCAAGAAGTCATCCGCTTTGCGTGTTGTATAGCTTGTATGGATGGTGTAAGTCCATGATCCAGACTGAAGGAGTGTAATGACCAATTATGTATGTATGCATGTACATAATACCGAAATGTTTAGTATTCATACCGTAATTCTAGTCAAAGGTATATTAATTGTAAAGCCTTCCATTGTAACTGAGTGTACATACCATTGCCCCCAAGTGCTTTCGTCTCAACTGTAATATTTAATGACAATTCTTTATTCATTTTTCATTTGTTACCGGTTGTTAGCCTCAACGAAAAACAAAAACAAAAAAATATTTTTTCTACATAATCTTTTGGAATACTTTTTTTTAAAAAAATCATCATTTATTAACTTTTGGCATATAGAAGCCCTTCAAAAAGGAAGAAAAAAACTGTATGGACAACTGTGGTTTGAAGCCTTGATCCCTCAAACCATCAATGCTATGAGCTGGTGATGTTATGTTTTCATTTTTTTTATAATTTCCGTATGAGCCCAACTCCAAAAATAACTATGCTTCAATTCATTCATTTATCATACTTCATACTGAATTCGTGCATATTTTCGGTGTTTTTTCATCTGCTTAAACTTGATTTTGTCTGGGCAGCGTTTTTTTTTTTTGTTTTATCTGGTGTGCTGTTTGGTTGCAACAACGATTTTTGCAGTTATCCTTTCATATCAAACGTGCGGTTGTTGTTTAATAATATTTTTGCCCTTTTGCCACAATGTTCGTTGTTGTTGTTGTTGTTGTTGTTGTTACATTTCATCATTTTCTTTTTTTTGGGTAGAAGAAGGAAAAAATGCGAAAAACAACAACAAAAAAAACTCATGATTTACAATACGCGTGTACATTCATGCGTTAATCGTACTGACCGCCAACAACAATCTGAAAAAAAAACAAGGATACGAAAAACTAAGGAAAGGGCTGCTACAACAACATGAACAATAACAACAACAACAAAAATAAGCTTACAACAAGAGCGATAAAAAAGTATTTTATTAAATAAATAATGAAGTCGATTTTTACGAGTCGTACAACTGTGTTGCATATTAAACGTTGCAATTTCATAAATTGCAATACACTCCATGGGAGGAAAGAAGGCCAAAAAATGTATAAATTAAGAAACGAGGACTAACTCTAGAATATTTCCTATTTTATCACATACAAGGTTCAAATTTCTTATAATTTTCATTCTCCCTACAATTCCTTTAACCACTCTCGTATCTTGTTAAAATTCACATGAAACTGTTGTGAAGCAAAAAAAAAACGGTATTTATATTCCGTACAAAAATAACTGTTTTAATCTGTCTCCTGAGAGGCTGTTAAGTAGCAGATTAAAATTGGTTTTAATAAAGGAAATTGTATTTAAGATTTATCGTTTATTTAAAAAACGAACAGAAATATTCCGTTAGGTTAAGAGGTCCTTTACAGATAAGGGTCATTGCAACAGTACATTAAATGGATTGTAGTTGAATGAACAATTCAAGGGCCTATTTATTGTATTCTCTAAAAGGAACAAATTTTGAATTTTTATAAAAAAAAGGCAAGGAAATCATCATCATCATACACGCTTGGGTATTGCGTCCTACATAAAGGTGTAGGCTTACATGCACACTTATATACATAATTGGTCAGCACAACCCTTCAGTCAGGATTACGACTTGCTTCTCAAACCACTTATGTTGTGTGCGTTAATTTTTATACATTAGCGGCGGGATCCACAGTTTAAAATCGACTCCGATCGACAGATTTTTAAGAAACTTTTCATGGCAATTTTATTTGCTCTCAGCATTTTTTCCAGAAGACTGCTGAGCAGAAATATTTTGTCATAAATCGATGTTTGACCCGGGGTCTAATCATAGCCTCACGTCTAATAAGCCAACACACTACCTACTAAACTACGGCGTCTACAACAGACAGTTAAGTTAAAAGTTTAATATGTTTGATGTGAGAAGCTAGGTCGAAATTCTGACTGAAAGGTTGTAATGACAAACTAAGTATGTATGTATGTACATCTGTTAAATGAAGAAATTCCTAGAAAAGTGTCCATACTGGGTTCTAAATCTTAAAAATTAAAATGCTTCAATAAAAAATTCACCAAATATTCCTTTCAAGTAGGCCTCTGACCCATCCCCACAGAGATTAAACTGGACAACAGCTAGAAAACCATGCTCCAAACTCTGACACGTAAATCAGACTGAATTTGACCAATAATATGTATTACGTTGGTTTTTAAGGCGTCTAAAGAAAAATTCTACAAGAAAAGTCTAACGGGGTAAAATTACACAATCTCGAAGGGCCAGTTCGCATCACCTCCATATGCCTCCAGATGCCTTCAATTAGCTCGTGCAGAAAATCGTAAGAGGGATGGAATATGTGGCACCTAACGCTACAATAATGGTTTTACCAAAGTCGTCCTCAAAAAAAATATAAAATTATGTCGACTCTTGCCCAATATTCATTATTCTATTGAAACCTGATTGCTTTGGTGTCCATATTATCCAATTTAGGTTAAAAGAAGTCGGTTATTATTGCATCATAGTGTTCTTAATGGACCAGTGATGGTCTGGTCAATAATTTCTTTAAGACATATAGCTCGATGAAGCTGTCAGTCCGAAATCCACAACAAATAATGACTTTTTCAGAATGCATTGGATGCTCTAGGATTGCATGCAGATTAGTATTTTCCCCAAATTCAACAATTTTATTTGTTCACGTAATCATACAGTCATGGGCCTCATGGCTGAAGTTGATTTTTAAATGAAAATAAAGAACAGTTGCCAACTGCTTCAGGATCTATTCATCGAGCACACCTCGTTATCTATAGAAGTTCATGGTGTTTTAGCAAAACAGATCGAATAAATGGCAACTAATTTGACAGCTGTAACTTCAACAAAATGGCCGTTATAAACTGTTAAAGTATACAATTGCCTGTTGGAAGAACTTTTACTTCTGCTTGTCAACTGTGACTTGCCAAAGTCACTTATTCTTATTCTGAGGATTATTTCAACAAATACTTTTAAAATAATTGGTAGAAGATGCATACTTAGTCAATTGCTGGACCCTAGCACCAACATTTGCAGTTGTTTAGCCATACGGATCACACTTACATTCTATCTGCATGAGCATAATTAGCATTTGACAGTGTTCTTATGACCGAAATTATTATCAAAACACTTGGTATGGCTCTGATGTTCTGTATAATATTTCTTTGCAATCATGTTGGAACGACAGGTTCAGCAGCTGAAATACGATTTAGAATATTGGCCTCTTGCCTGACCACAGTTTCTTCGATCGGTATGTATATTATCGTTGGAAAGTTTTTTCATGACACAGACTTCGGTTCGAGTGTCCCCGGAATTCCTGCAATTTCGAGCTCTTCTGTAAGACAATCTACATTTTCTTGTTTGCCTCTTCGCTCTGCATGCTGTGCCATTTTATTTAAAAACGTATCCCCAATGTCTTAAAAAATAAATTCTTTAAATAATAAAAATTTAAATATTTTTCTTATAAATGCGATAAAACAGAAAACAGCAGCAGCATTTAATCTTTTTTTATTAAAATTAATCATTAATTAAATTAAAATTGACCACTTGTTTGTAGTTGTACTTAAACATTAACTGTGATGTTGCATTATCCTGTGGAAAAATATTTTCTTTTTATTTTTTTATTTATATTTTTTTTTTGTTTGTTAAATTTTTTTTATTTTCCTTTTACATGTTGTTTTCTACCATTTTTGCAATTTTCTGTAGCCTATTTCCTTCAGTAAACATTATTACTTTTATATGAATTAATGCGTACCGAGAGGTACACTGAAAGAAATTTGTCATAAGAAGTTAATGCAAGATTTAATTTTTTTAAAGCTTTCAGTTTTTCATAACAAATTTAAAAAGTGTTTGTTCTTTTAAAATAATTTTTTAGTTTTTGTATTGAAAAAATTTTTTTCAGTGTATTTTTGTTATTAACGATGATTCCCACACTTTTGCGTTGTTGTCAAACAGAAAGCGGAAATGTTTATTGGTTTTGCTCTGGAAGTAGAACAGTGGTAATATAAAGTATACCAACCAAACAAGCCGTCATTCTCATACTCATTCTCATACTCATACATTCATGAGTATGTATATATGTATGTATGCGTATATAACCCGTTTTATTTAAAAATTCAATATTAACAATGGCGTCAAGTTTTAAGTAAATGTTTTTAATTCCCACCATATTCAAATGGATTGCAAACGAAATACAAACAATTGCAACAAAAAAAAAATAAATTGTTTTTAAATGCAACATTGCAATGTTGCAACAAATTATTAAAAAGAAAATATAGTTTTATGGTTGAAGACCTATTTACTGAGATTTAATGTTTCAATATTTTCTTTTCAATATTTTCTTGGCTTTTAGCCTACTTAGCAAAGTACCAGTTTGTATTAAATTTAAAATTTTTATTTATTTTAGTTTGTATATATAAGAACCTGTTTGTTCCTTTGAGGACAATACTTTAGGCGCTTAGGACAATACATTCTTTAATTTTCAAACCACATTTGATGAGTATTTGTTGACATAGTCTTAAGCTTACTTAGCAGTACAGCTATCAAACAAAGTTAAAGTCCAATACGGTTGAAGTCGCGTAGTCTAATCGGAGATTCAAACCTTAGCTCAGACATCTTGGGTAAAACGAAATATAAAAAAATATATTTCGGCGACTTCCTCTGAGTAAAATAAATAAAATTGCCACTAAAAGTTTCTCTAATTAGTCTTTTAAAGACATATTACACTGTAGCTCCCACATTCATGAAAAAATTAACACACAAAAGAAAGAAAAGTTTCACAAAAATCTGTCGGTAGTAGTCCACTGTAAACTGTTGGCTCTGCAACTCATGTTCATACATGACACCACATAAGTGGTGTGAGAAACTATGTTGTAACCCCCTAACTAAAGAGTTATAATGATCAATTATGTATGTATGTATGTATAAATTAAATTGAAATCACCGTAGTCTAGTAGGTAGTGTGTTGCCTAATTAGACGAAAGGCCAGGGTTCGAATCCCCGGTCAGATATCAAAAACGAAAAATGAAAAAATATTTCTTCGACGGCTTCCTCTCAGCAGATTTCTGGCAAAAACTCTGAAAAAAAATAAAATTGTCATGAGAAGTTTCTCAAAAATCTGTCGACTTTAAACTGTAGGTCCCGCACTCGTGTATAAAATTCACACACAAACATAAGTGGTGTGTTGAAGCTAGACCGTAATCCTGACTAAGGAAGGGTTGTAATGGCCAATAATGTATGTATGTATGTGTATGTATAAATTGGAGTTTAGTAGGAGGATGTGATCACTATTGGAAAACAGATGATATTTGAGGCAACTCCTTAAAGAAAAAGACTAGCTTTTTGGGACTGTGCGCATACTACAGACCCTTTGTGTCAAATTTTGCAAGGAGAAGAAGTTCCAAATTATTAAAAAGCTATTGCGCTTCGAACCACCTTAATTGCTCACAGTCTTAAAACATAAAGTACTATCCTCAGTACTTATTTTTGCTGATAAGCAGAGACCATTTCGTGCCTAGCTGGCTGGTTGCAATGCAGAGACACTTAAGAGCAAGCTGGACGTTGGATCGAATACTTGGGAAGCTATGATTTTAGTAATAATCATGGAAGAACCCTACAACACTGCAAAGCAGATGACCTCTCGAGGTTTATCTGCAGTTTGAAGTTCCAACAAACCCTCTAGACTTAAAGTTAGTTGATGCTTATCTCAGTTATTATTGTTATTACTGTGGTAAAAGGCGCTTTAATACTGCGACCATATGATTCATTATACTTCCCTCAAACTTTTTGGGGCATTCTTCAAGCCTACTGTACTTATTGTACTGCCCTTAAACTTTATAGGGTATCTTCCAAGTCTATGGCCCAGGCAAATTTCAGGATACAGTCAAAATTCCTTGACTAGCACCACTTTTCTGATTTTTTATATAAAATTGTTAAGCCCTTTTACCTGAATCAGGATATAAAACTTAAGTAAATTCTGATTTAAAGTCTCATTTAAAAGTTTCTATTTTTTTTTCTCTTCCAAAAAAAGTAACAAAATTCTATAACCCACTGTAATTGGCATTATGCAAGGTTTTACAACAAATTAGCCAATTTTTCTCTTTCCATTTTTTCTTTTTTCTTTCGTTCTTATTTTATTGTAAATTTGTGAGTAAATGTTCCATAAAAGTGCATTAACGACCGATAACAAACAATACAAATACAAACATTAAATTGCATATTTAAAGCAATTTTCTAAATAGTGGCCCGATGTGCCCACGACAGACTAACAGACCAACGAACCACCATGACATTAAAAACCAAACACTAAAATAAAACAGTATTGGGGTTTACAGACAGGCAGGTTAAAAGAATGTATGCGTGCGTGTGTTCGTGTTTATGCAGAGGGCATTAGTTTGAAATTTAATGAAGCGTATGGGGTTGATAGAGCCTGGTCTGAATGTCAGAAGAAGGAAGGCGGAGAGTGCATTCGTACAGTCATAACTATTAAATAAAGCTAATACTGAAACATGCAGTTCTAATAATGGCCAGAACACATAAAAAAATTGTTACATTTTATTTACTTTTTCGTGTAAAATTCAATAGAAAAGGGTGTTCCAAGAAGTGGTGTTATTTTACAGATTAAATGCTCTGCTGGTTGACTATAAATTATTTGAAAAATTTACCACTCAACGATTTCAATACCAGGTCTATAATACATATTTAGACAACGCGGTATAACGGGTGATTCTTTTAAGAGTTTGATTTTTGATAACTGAAAGAAGCTTACAAAACGCAAAAGTGAATAAGAAGTTATCCTACAGCTGTGCTAGAGGCTTTGTTTTGTCCTATGCATATGGTACTGAAGACCAAACCTTTGGAGTCTATTCTTATGTTAATGGGAGCCTATTCTAACATGGGATTTCGAAAATAGTATGGACTGTGTGGGGAAAACTGAATAGAGAATATAAAGTTACTCTCTGTTGGGTACTCTCGCCAATAAGCAAGCAGACGAATTTGTGACGAGGTATGCTTTCCAACCGCCTGATGCAACCCAAACCGTTCTATGCAGTCGCAGCAGATATTTGAAATTGTATGTACAATGAAAGGGAATATCACGAGAAGCAATGACTCCTTTCAAACCAAATAATCTGAAATCAATTGAAACATTTATTGGGAAACTACAATAACAGGAGATTCGAGTCAGACATTAGACTATCCAGGAAAAATGTAAGGTTGGCAATCGGTTTTTTAACAAAACGCTGTAGACTCAGGGTATATTTACACAAAATGGGAATTTCTCTGGAGCCCAACATGTAGATTCTGTGATGATGAAAATATCGGCATGCATACATACATACATACGTAATTGATCAGTACAACCCTTCAGTCAGGGGGTTACGAACTAGTTTCTCACAGCACTTATCAACATAATGCTCAATTACGTATTTATGTATGTATGTATGCCGATATGTTGTGTGTGTGTTAATTTTATACTGAATGGCGGGGGAACTATAGTTTAAAGTCAATTCTGAAGAACGGAATTTTGAGAAACATTTCATGGTAATTTTTATCTACTCTCCCAGTTTTTGCCAGAAATCTGCTGAGAAGAAGTGGCTGAAGAAATATTTTTTATATTTCATTTTGCTGGAGATGTCTGTCCTGGACCTGACATCTAATATGCCAACATACTACCCCTCTTAGGCTGCGACAACTTCATTTCAGTCTCAGATATTCGTTGAAGAATTTCAAAGAAATTTTTATGGTGTTCATCGAAAGTATTTCGATAACTGATGATCGTATGATGCCATATATACGTATGATTAATATTTATTCGGAAATATTTCAAATATTACGTATACGCACCAATGACCGTTTTAATACTGTTTCCGGGGAAACACATTATTCTACCGAAATGAACAGTTAAAACCTAATTTTAACAAAACTTCTCAATAAAGATACTCTCTAACGAAAAATAACTCCTGAAAAGTTTTGCTTAACAATCTAAAGCATTGAAATAATTTGCCACCTATTTGCTTGACACGTAATGATTGCAGTACATGCACTTGACTTGTCAATACAAATATTGACAATGACAACAAAATAATTCTTTTTTAAGGTTTTTTTTCTGATTTACTACTCCACCATGTACAACAGTATTTGAAAGCCATTATATGGTCATAATGGTTGGAAAAATTATAGTCAAATTACTTGTACGGCAAACAAATTTTGTAGAAGGCATACATACAACAGACGTACGTACCTGTTGTAGGGCGTAACATACAAATGCATAATTTGAGTTGAACTCAAAATAAGTAACGGCTTACCAAAAATATGTTTGTGTATAGATTGATATTTGAATTGATATCGAATGTGAAAGGGCGTATGATTTTTGTTGCTTAAATTATTTGACAGATTCTTTAAGGAAATGTTATCGAAACATGAACATAAAAGATTTGTAGGATACAACAAACAGTTAATTAAAGTAGCAGACAAATTATTACTGACTTTTGGGCTCAAATGTCTGCATATTAAACGAGTTGTAAGACGAATTTAATCGAGTAAGAGAAAGTAGGAATACAGTTTATAAACGAGAAATCATTTTGAATTTACCTTAATATGCTAACAAAGCAAAAAGTTATCGATAAAGTGTGACATACAGGTTTAATATATTAGTTAAGAGCCCATCTAGCTTTGGTTTCCTAATCACGAAAACAATTATTGAAGCTACCTCCAGAATATCGCTCTCTGGAGACTCACAGAGAGACAGAGAGAGAGAGAGATTCTTTAGACAATTTTCTGTACTTCCTTTATACATCGAATATGTCTACTTCGTGTCGTGCCCTTACGTTAACATTAGCAGGCGAAAAGGTTTTTCTCAGCATCCATAAGAATGCAAGACCAGCTTATGGCTTCAGGCGAAATCAACATTTTTATTCTCCAGGCTAAAGGAAAAAATTTATAGCAAATCGTGTCATCCCATTCAGATTTCAGCTTTGACATATGATAACGGCCATCTTGTTGAAACTACATCTGTCAAATTAGTTGTCATTTATTCATTCATTAATCATTGTATGCGAATAGCCACACTTAAACCGAATATAATGTATGCTATCGATGAAATTTAGCTTGATATATGGATTCCGGACCACGGTGGCATAGAGAAAAACAAATAGGCAGATGAACTGGCACTGAAGGGATCAAAGATGTCTAAGGAGGAGACGATAGTGCAGATTTTTGTACCCCAACAAGAATAATTTGCCAAATTTGGAAAAACCAGTATGAAATTCAACATACTTGGTTGTCAAACTTTTAAACTGCTGTGTCTAACAGTGAATAGCGGGAGAACCAGACAAATACTTTAATTCGACAAGAGAACGGCTCGCATTATAATAGAAATTCTAACGGGACACTGTGCTATTGTCACGTGCACTGATAGGCTGGGTATGCTTCATTAGGATTACTGCAGAAGCTGCCAGAATAGGAAGGAAACGGAATCGGTAAAACACCTTTTATGTGAGTGTTCGGAGTAGATGTCATCAGTTTTTTGGTGATAAAATGTTTGGAGGTCTGGAAATGGTGGCGAACGTGCCACTAAGGGAATTAGTCGGTTTCATCCAGAGCTTGGAGTAGTTCAAACCCAAAACTAACGAATCATGACAAGGGGGCTTACCTATCACTGAGTAGCACAATGGGCCATATGGGATACAGAGTAAACATCACAGGCATCTTATGCGCTAACTTCGCTAAATTATGCCCCAGATTTATGGTAAATCTACACATGTTTCAAACCTGAGAAGCCGTAACGAAACATCTGAACGATATTGTATTCCACATATAACGGTATCCAATCTAATTTCAAACGAATAAAAAAGTTTCGATGCTACGTCAGACATCTATATTCTACTCTGAAAGAGTCTGTTGCCTTACTAATATTGGTAGAATGAAACAATGCCTTGAGCAATGCCAAGACGAAGATCATAGCAAGCAACCAATTGAAGTATTTACGCGGGAATCACAAGTTCAAGATGAGAAAGTCGTATGTTAATTAGAGTGTTTACTCCTCAGCGGAGTGATTAATGATATACAAAGGCAAGGCAAAGACAAGTTCACATGTGTAGATCTATCAAAACGATGACAACAGGAAAGGCAAAACAGTGGACTGTATTAGCAGCAGAAAAAGCGGACAAAGTCCCTTCTGCAGACAGGGTTCTAACGCCTGTTTTATTTTTTACATGTGGAATAAAGACATTAAAACAATCCAAGCTAAGTATTACGCTAACTGTGCGTGTTTAAGAGTTGAGGTTAAGGAGAAAAGTGTACTTTTATCAAGATACTGATCGACTGTTGAGATGGCCAATGAATAACATTTCGATACGGTTCAACACACACTTTGTTCGACAGATTCCACTCCCCTGTCATATTTTGTGTTTCCAAATCTGAAAACTGTAATAAATTTCAAAAATCTAGTAGCGTAACTTGGAACATATTTTTCATGTTAACAGGAATACTAAGCATTTTTTATTTATTTATTTATTTATTTTTTTTTTTTGGTTTTCTGTTACTTTTTTTTTTAATTATTTTCCCTGAGATTAATTTTCAATCAAACTTCTACTTAAGTCATGTCTTACTTAAGTACCTCAGCGCTTCGTTTTTTTTTTTTTTTTACAAAACTCTCGAAATACTTGCTCATAATGTTTATAACCATCACCTGAGGTAATGTTGTGAAAAAACATTCTTCATTCACCTGATGATGATGATGATGATGAAGAATTTTAGAAGGATGTTTGCAACAACAACATTAAATAAAAGTTACTGGACGGAGCTGGTATAGTTGAAAAAAAAATTTAAATATTTCACAGAAGTTTGAAGTAAAAGTTAAAAAAAAGCGAAACGGTTTGTGAAATTTTTCCACTTTTTTTTTGTTGTTTTTATTGTAAATTCAAATATAAAAATTATAATGTTAAAACGGAATAAAACAACGTAACAAATAATGCGTTAAAAAAAAGAACAACAACAATGGTACAAGGAAAAGCAGAATAAATAAATGCTGAAAAGAATAAGAGAAAATGTTTATGCTAACAGTGGACTACTAGTTGTCAGGGTTACATTGGGTATAGGGGGGGGTGTAGTAAATATAAATGCATTACTATATTGTATGATATTGAAGGCATCATTCAGTAGAGTTAGTTTGATATCGTTCTGGTGAAATCTATCCTATATTCTACGATA
This sequence comes from Sarcophaga bullata, assembly GCA_005959815.1. Lineage (NCBI taxonomy): Eukaryota > Metazoa > Arthropoda > Insecta > Diptera > Sarcophagidae > Sarcophaga > Sarcophaga bullata. Next base: position 128,730 of record QOCX01000407.1, on the reverse strand, counting down.
ACTTAGAGCCTCTTTAATAAAAGTCTTTGAAATGCTCATAAGAAGTCGGAGATTAAATTTTCACACGCAGCCATTGAGACAAAATCTTGCAGAGAAATAAGCGGCAATTACTTATTAACTGTGTTTACGACTCTTTCTATTATCTTGTCGGTATATTATCACCACTTGGGGTGTCTAGCAATCGAACATGTTAAATCACCATTATTTTCTGAAACTAAATCAGAGAAAAATGTTACCAATTATCACCAGGTACACCTACATAAATAGGACGAACTCTCTTGCTAGAAATAGTTCTTGAAGCCAAAGCTAAATCGCCGTATTTCAAGCTTATGAGCATTATTTCATTGCAAAATAAAGCATTCTGGCACATGCGGGCCACTTGAAGGTTATCGAATTTTTACTAGTCGTAGCTTATAGGATAACCATCCTTAACATCACAACATCCCTCTTAGACTAACGTTCAGGCCCACAATCATTATCCACTCCAGGGATCAAACATTCCCTATAAGGTAACCAATCTAACAGTTTTTATGTTGGAGTGTTCAGTTAACGAAAACTGAAAATAAGTTGCTAGGTACCTACGGCCCTTCATGGCAAGAACAAGATACATGAGGTGAAAGATAGAATCGCTCTAGGAAAATAGCTCCTGTTAAAGTTATACAATGAACTGCCAAGTATATAGACCTGCATTCCTATAGGGCAGTGGCCCGTGATGGATGGCAATGCAATATAAGGTCTCTTCTTATCCATACAAGCGAAAGATAGGCTCTTCCTGCTTTCCAGGCCAACAGCTCCTGCAGAATTTATACGATAGAATGTCAAGTCTTTAGAACTGCCTTGCTATAGGACAGTAGCCCATGATGGATGGCAAAGCGATTTAACACGTCTTCTTATCCCTACAAGTCTAGAAGTGTCTAACAATATTACACATATCTTCCTGCATACATACATACATAATTAGTCAATACAACTCTTCTATCAGGATTACAACCTGGTCTCGTGCGCTACCCATGTTGTGTGTGTACATTTTATACATGAGGTGCGGGACCTACAGTTTAAAGTCGAGTCCGAACAACAGATTTTTGAGAAACTTTTCATGGAAATTTTATTTACTCGCAAAACGAGTGAATAATAGCTAGTTTAACTAAGGATGTCTAAATACCCATTCCCACGATGTCCCCTATACTCTGGAACCCATATACGGATTACTTATTACAATGATACAAATTTTCCCTAAAAATCCCTGGCATTCATGGACGAGGACAGAAATCATTCGTTAGGGACTTAATCGCACCTTGGTTCAGCGAGTAGATCAAGAAGATACCTTCGACTTCTGAAAATCCTTTATTAAAGTGTTTGTTTTCAAACATGTAGCGAACTCTATATACTCCTCAAAAACCTCCCACGTAGCTCACGCTCTCGGTTCACGTTTACCAATACAAACTAAAAAGTATTTCGCTTGTCAAAAAATACATTTTTTTGCCCTTTTTTTTTCTTCTTTTTGTACGTTTTCCTTCGCGGTTTTTTTGGTTTTCGCTGTAGTAGTACGTCAAATTGGTAGCACAAGAGAGAGAAAAAAACAAAGAAGAGAATAGCAAAAGAGTAGTGAAGTAAATGTATTTAACCCAGCGGCGGTATTAAGGCAGTTTTTAAACATGACTGCTTACGACCAACCACATCCTGTATAACGGTTTTCCATTACAGTTTTATAAAGCAGCCATGTTTATTATTTAATTTTTGTTTTTTGTTTTTTTTTTTTTGTTGTTTTGTTATGCGTTACTTAAAATATTTTTTGCTTAAATATTTAATATTTTTTTTTTAATATTTTCCCTTTTTATTTTGTTATAAATTATTGTGTATTTTTTTTCAGATCTTTTTTTTAGTTTGCTTTTCCAGTTTGTTTGGTTGGCAAAAAAAAAACTTTTTTTTTCTTTCGTTTCTTTCTGAAATTAAGAAAATTTTTAATTGAATTTATTGGCCTCAAGGTAAACGAAACTGTTGTTTGCAATATAAACATAAAAAAAATATTTTTTAATTTTATAATTGAAAATAATCGCCTTAAAAGTAAACTAAATTGTGTGCATTTACTTAATAGTTGTGATTAAAAGGCCTATTTAACGGATTATAAGTATTTGAAAATAATTTTCTTCATGTGGAACACCCTCTTTTTTAAGGATTTTGTTCTTAATTTTTATGAACAAAACTAAGAAATAAAAATTGCAAAGCATTATACGAGGTATGTTTAAAATGTTAAACGACGTTCTGAGTATACATAACATAAGTGGCCATTGGGGTTGTACTGGCTACAGCGGAACTGTACCTCATTCGATCGGAATAATTTTCATGCACTTTTTCGAGTGTATGAAGTCGTATCTGGAAAATGGTGCCATGAATGTTAGCCTTCGAATGCTCAATTGTCTCTGGTTTGTCGGCATAACACTTTTCTTTAACGGCGTCTCATAGAAAATACTCCAATGTGGTCAAATTGCAGTTACTTGGCGGCCAATTGACATCACCATTTCGCCTAATTAAACGAACTTCAAACGTCTGACTCAATAAATCCATTGTGACATTAGATGTGTGTTAAGTTGCATCACTCTGTTGAAACCAAACATCGTTCAGATCAATACTATGAAGAGTGGGTCCAAAAAAATCGGTTGTCATGGTCTGATAGCTGTCTCCATTGACCGTAATGCTTGCATCGTACTCATTTTCAAAGGAATATGAGCCAATTATGCCTTCGCTCCACAAGCCGTAGCAAACAGTCACTCGTAATGGATGCATTGGGTTCTGTAAAACCACGTGTAGGTTTTCTGAGCCCCATATCCGGCAATTCTACTTATTAACGTAGTCATCAAGATGAAAATAAACTTCAACCGAAAAGATGATTTTTTTTTGCCAAAATCGACATTATCGTGTAGTTTCTCATTCGAAAACTTAGCAGATGATCATGCGGCTTCAACTCTTGAACCAAATGAACTCGGACGTCCTATCGAGATTCATAATACAAAATTGGACTTAAACTGGTGAGTTGAATTCTTGAGAACGGTGAGGAGTTGTTGTTGATGCATTCTGATGCACACTCTCAGCCACTGCTTCGATATTTTCGGATGTAGGCACTGTACGAGCACGCTCACATCTCGACGCATCAACAATGAAACTAGTTTCACGAACTTTTGCAACAAACTTGCATATACCGGGCACTGTTGTCCGTCTCTGTAACCAAATTTTGTACGACATTTTCCTGCAAATTCCGACCAATTTGTTGTCTGGAATTTACAAAAGCAATACATGAATCAGACAAATACAATTTTAAGTTATGTTAGTATGTGTTAATTATTGATTATATTTATTATTTATTGTTTATATTTTTTTGTACAGAAATTTCTCTTTAATAAAATTAATCCAAAAAAAAAGAAATGAATTTGCACTGAAAGATAATTTTCTATTATTTTTTTTTTTTTTTTTGTTGCCATATTTCCCAAAAAAAGATCTCTCATCTCCTCTCCTATAGCAACACAAATGATACAAAATCCTTTCTCTCTTCTCCTTGATTTTATTCTAAGATGTCATCCATGGATCCTCTTTAATTTGTGGTATTGTATAACGTATCTTTATGGGGGCCAATATATGTAATATTAGTTGTTTGCATTCCGTAGTTACGGGAGGATTTTTCGGAAAGACCAAAGAGGAACTAATGCGTTTCAGTAAGACGTGAACATTTGAACCGTCATAGGGTAAACGGCCAAAAACCATGGCATAACAGACTACGCCACAGGCCCAGATATCAGAGAGAAATGGATCGTAAGCAACACCTGTGGGTATAGGAAAGAAGGCTTTATGTAAACAGTGTTTTTATAGACTTTACGTGCTATGAAGTGTATTGAAGTTTACCTTTGAGAATTTCGGGACTTGCATAGGCATAACTGCCGCAAAATGTTTTCGATAAGATAACCTGTTGATCGCTGGTACGTGTATCTTTGCGGGCAAAACCAAAATCGATCAGTTTCAAATTGAAATTCTCATCCAATAAGAGATTTTCACATTTTATATCGCGATGCACTACACCCTTCGAGTGTATGTATTCAACGGCGCTCATTAGCTGTTTAAATAGATTACGGGCTTGAGACTCGTCCAGGTATTTCTTTTCACGCACATAATCCAAAAGCGTGCCATTTTCTGCCAATTGCATTATTAAATACACTCTTAAAGCAACCAAGAAAAAAGTTATGAAAGGGGGGCTTACAAAATTGTTTGACTTCTAATAAAAAAAAACCTACCTATGGCTGGTCTCAATACTTTGATAGAATGTTATCAAATTGTCGTGATGTAAACCTTTTACGGCTTCTATTTCACGTGGCAGAAATTTTTGTGTATATTCTGCAGGCGCTTTAATTTTCGATATTATCTTGATGGCCACACGTTTGCCATACTCCTCGGAATAGCCCATTTTCACTTTGGCATAATTACCGGAACCAATTACTTTGCCCATTAGGATACCATGTTCTTCCAGTATCGATTTAGGTTTTCCCGCCTTATTCGTACCACTAGCTTCGGGTGATAGATCCGAACCTCTGGCTTTACCGCTAGAGTGTGGTTCATCTTGATCACTCGTTTTTAAAGGATTCGAACAAACTCAGCAAAAAAGCAAATATTATGCTTCAGATGTCTCCCTAGCCTTGGAGTCTCTTGGTGTTGCGGCTTTACCTTAGCGAAAGCAGTAGTTTTTCGTTTTTTTCTCTTTTTTTTTAAATAATTTCGATTTTTTTTTTAATATCTCCCCCTCCCACTGCTTATCTCAGCTTGAGAGTGATGAAGTTCCTTTTTTAGGTTTTAGACTTAAAATTTATTTTGCTTTACTAAGAATTTTGTTAGAAATCAGAAGAAGCTTCTGTTTTCCTTGACTAAGAAATTATAAATAATTTTCTGAAAATTTTGAAAGCTTTTTGAAGTTTAATTTTGAAATTTTGACAATAACGAGTAAATTTCGAACAAAGTAATACGATTTCGAAATTAGGAAGGTAGGAAGACCAGAGGATTGTGTTAAATAACGACAGCCGTTTGTGGAAAGAAATCGAAATTTGATATTTTAACGGCTAAAAAGTCACCAAAGTCACAAAACTTGGGGCCTGCAATATACGAACGCGACTGGAACCTTCACACTTAAAACAGTTTTGCAAAAACATACAAATCTGCCAACTAATGCTGGTGGGACTTCCAAAAACTCGTGAGTCACCTCTTAAAACTTCCAGCAAACCTTCCAAGTTCGTTTGGTGTGAAGTTTATACAATCAAAGAGAGCTAAGGGAGCTCTTATCATTTGGACAGAGTTTTATATGACAAATTACGTGCCCCCGATCAGATTCAAAAGACCAAAACAACAAATGGCAATAAACAAGAGCAACCGTTGGGATAAACTGATCGTTACAAGGGACTTTAACGCTCAAATTGAATCCGACAATACAAACTGGGATTGTAAGTGGTTACAGTCTTAAGCGTAAAACTGAGAATAGCTAGCTCTTCCCAATAAACTGGTTGTGGATGGGTAAGTCTTCTCGCATAGAAAGATTCATAAGGCGACATGGGTATGGCAGAACCAAGGCACAGAAAGTAAAATGAACCACATAGCAAATTACAGTAAGTGACGTGGATCCTCTTTGAATCTTCATAGTCACAGAGAAGCTGACATGGGTAATATTCATCATCTTTCAGTTGCGGAAATGTGCATTAAACTGGCTGAGTTACATAGCACTAGCAATACCATTCTTACAAATCGCATAAACATCACCCCGAAACAGCTAATGGTTATGTTGAAACTCTAAAACAAGCTATTGCCAGCTATTGCAAGCTATCTCCAGCCCATGACTCTTTGAACAGCTGGAAAAATATGAAGCCAACTTTAATGGATTCTGGGACTCACATACTGCATGAACAGAAGGAAGGAAGGCTTTCAGACGTAACGTGACGAAATATCGAAGAGCGGCAGAGTACAAAAACTGAACTGGACAGAAAAAAAACTCGAGCTACTAAAACCAACCCAAATCCATCGCCCCAGTGATGTTTAAAAATCGCATAGAAAACTGGCAATGGCTTCTCATCAGCACGGAGATCGCTGAGACCGCTATGAATGCGATTCGAGAAGAATATTTAAGAAATTGACATCCTCTCTGACGTCTGAACTATCTGGATTTAGGTTCAGATATCTCGAAGAAAACAATATTTCTTTCGGCGACTTCCCCTCAATAGTTTTCTAAAAACATCTCGGAGAGCAAATAAAATTGCTGGGAAAAGATTTTAAAACAGTCGAACGTCTTGCCAGTCATGAATAAAACTACCAAACACAACATAGGTGCTGTGAGAAGCTAGATTGTAATCCTAACTAGACGATTGTAATGTCAATTCAGTAAGTAACCCCCAGAAGATAGACGAACAAATGCTTACAACAGGTGGAAATTCAACGTCTTGCGCCACCTAGCAATTTAGTTTTTCCATAGGCACCTCTGAGGCTAACTAAATTGAAAGCCATCCCTGTTTTGGGTTTGTAACTTATTCTAGACAAAAACCTTTATAACGTTCTCAATTAAGGGCTACCTTACCAAGTTCGTTACAAAGCGGAAAGCAACCCTTAACGTAACCATGGTTACCTATTTTTACAAAACAGAAAAAAAACTAAAAAATTTTGAAAATTTTAAGGAACTTCAAACTCTTTTCTTTCTCAAACGTAAAGAATTTTTAAATAAAAATATGAATCTCTTGGGAAAATATAACAAATAAATGAAGAAAAATAATTCCACTAAAGGCAGTTAAATTTATTGATGGCGGAAGTTCATGTTATTGGTCAAATATTGAAAGCAGTTGAATTTCAAGAGCCACACATATTTTGCAAGTGGAGTTTACAAAGTGGTAAGTAAAGTTAACATGACTGGGGAAAACATTCTTTGAAAACAATTTTATTTGAAGGCACATCCTGGCGCATTATACAAGGAGAAGCTGTAGGACAAACTTTTGTATCAACAAACCGTTTAGAAAATTGTTCAGATTTTTGCCAACCTTTAGATTTACATTTGGGCACTGCCTCGGTACAAGGTTGGCCGAAATTGCATTTGGAAGTACATGCCGTGAATGTTTTAAATAAAAGTTGGCCTGTAGGTTATGGTTTTGTACATTTGCCCACACGTCCCGGTTATCATCGCTTAGAGGTATTCTGTTGGAAAATTGCACCACGCACGTGGTACGATAGTCTGAGAGAGAAATTTGGTGGTGGAGGTTTGGCTTTGTGTAAGGAGGACTTAATATATACGGGCTTAGAAAGGTACGTACACATAGAATTAATTGAATTGCTTAAGTATTCGATTTTATTTTTCCAGATATAAACTACGAACTCGTTCTTCGGGAAGAGTTATTTTGGATATAAATTTAATCTTTCGTAATTTTGCTAAATTTGGCATTGAATTCAAGTGAAGTTAGGCAGACAATATGTTATCCTTGGAACGTATATTCTTAGGACACTTACTTTTAATGTCAATATTATGTCTGGAGGCAGTAAAAATCGGCATTTCAAAACCCTTGCCTGTGACTACAACTCTAGCGCCTAATGCTAACACCTCAGACTCCACAACTGAGGAAATAAGCATAGAAACTACAGTTATGACTACAGCTGCTACCGCCACCAATAAATCAATCAATACAACCACAACAACAACCACTAAACCCACTAGTAACGAAGTAGAATGGCCAGAATTTCCACCCAAGAAATCTTCAAATAAAACCACAACTAAAAAACCCACTACCACCACCCCGAAAACCTCAACTACTACCACTACAAGTACCACTACGGTGTTACCAGAAGTGCAAAATACTACAGCAACACCAACCATGACTACATCCTCCATCTCTCATGTCCACTTTCCTAACAAATATTGCTTTTGCGATCTGAATCCCCTCAAGTGTGATATAAATTGTTGTTGTGATTTAGACTGTCCTCCCGATGTCTTTAAAGTATTCCATTGCTTACCAGAGCAGCCCATTGATCTGGAGGTACAAGAGGGACGTTTCGAGGATTTTAAATTTCAACATGGTTTGCCATCGTGCCAGACAAATGATGGCTGGTTGTGTGTTTTTCGCACTTACAAACCTATCGTTCAAGAACAGGTAAATTTCTTGATAAATATTAACGAAGTTTTATAAAAAAAATCGAAATGTTTTCTTAGGTAACTGTCCCTTATGGAGATACTTCCCACTACTACAAATGGCCAAATTTATTACTCGAGTCCGAAGATATAAAAAATAGAGAATTTTACAAATACGGAGATATATTGAGAACGATTAATATGGGATACCCCCCTCACCACAGCCCCAGCCCTACCAACACTTATCATTGCGTAGAAACCAACCAACTCTACTAACATATAACCCCCAACCGGCCCCTCGTCAGATAAAAACGCAATATATTCTTATACTGACATCTATCACCACACTCTTAATACTATCACGAACCATTCTACACTATCTCCATAGCTCTCCTATTACACCAAATTACTCTCCTTTCATTCTATTCCATCCGCAACCCCCCCACCTACGAACCGATCACACCCCAGAACCCCATTTCTCCAATCCCTCTCCCAACTACCCAAGCAATCCACGGCTGCGTACATCACCCTTGACTGCCACCCACTTCCTCACCCACCTTTCCCATTTTACACTGTGAGCTGATAAGCCATCTTTTCTGTTCTATCTCCACAATCGAGACGCCCTCACCCACCAGCTATTAATAGAGTTATAGATTCTTCGGTGCTTTAATGCTTTACAAGAGAATAAAGATTATTTTATTCAAGGCGAAGTGTTCAAGCACAGACCATGTAAAGTTTCAATGGAACAGACACCAAGTTCTGCGCTTAAAACTGAGGAAATGAACCGTCCTACACTTATTATCAATATTTACGGAATCGCTTAACTATATACTCTAACATCCCACACAGACATAAAAGGTGCATTGACATAGAAGATGCCAACAGGATGAGACCCATTGTTACAGAATTTTTAAAAAAGAGAAAACTACACAAATGAATAAATATTCGACTTCTAGGTCAGATACTATCACGGCGACTGGAGGTAAAATAATATCTGGGAATATCGTTTAATAACGAATTGACATGAAAGGCTCATATAGAAAGTATTTCAGAAAAGGCTAGACATTCTTTAATGAATTGCAGAAGGCTTGTAATGAAATCCTAGAGGCATAAACTACGATTTATACGTTGTGGTCAAACCATAAGGCCACTCCGAATGTGTCAAGAATGTATCTTGATTTATTCTAAACTCATGGGAAAGCTAGTGAGTCTCTTTCAAGCGAAATACTAAGCCAGCAAAAGATATGCAGAGTTAAACATGGATAGAAGGGACAATACTATCTGACAGGGTATTATCCAAGGTTTTATGAGGTGAAATCGTAAATAGTATAGGAAACTGTATCAGTTAAGTAGGGAAAAAAGGGTTACACTCTGCTAGATCTCAAGTACCGTGGGCAATAAATAGGCAGATGTGCTTGCAAGACGAGGAACTTTCAAGTCATTGATGGGACCACAACCATTCTGTGTAATATTGTAGGAATATACCGTCCTGCTCCAACATTTTTCTTTAAATTTGATGGCATTTATCACTTTATCCGCGAATATAGCTTAAACAAATAACTCGAGATTGAACACACTGTAACACATTTCTTTTTATTTAAATCTAGATCTTCCAGCATCATTTAAATCAGCATCATGCCATATACGAGAACCAGTTTATCACCTCAAATCAATAAAAAGAACTTGTCTCATATACTCATGTGAAACGTTAAAGGATATTCATTACAATCTTTTAAATTTACAAGAAAAACATAAAATTTTAAACAAACCAGCCATACCCGAAGATCTGTACAACAACAAGGTAATAGAAAATCATATTGGCAATATAACAATACAACAATGCGTAGAAAATGAGAAAAATTGTACAAAATATACGGCCAATAAAAATGCGAATGATTATGGTGAATTATTTAAAGTAAAAGTGAATATCTTACATAATTTTACAAACATACAGAATATAATATTGAGTTTATGCCTTAGAAAAGCAGACGATATAAATACCGAGGAAATATTTACAGAATATTGGTTGGAGTATGAAGTTGAGTTTTTAAATCAAACCTTAAAGGAGTTTAATAAAGGCGAAATTAAGGCTTTAATAAGATCTGGCCCTTTAGGTTATTTGTATGGCAAACCTGTAATCATAGCGCGTTATGAACCGTTTAATAAATCACTGCCTTTGTCGGCTAAAAATCAAGTTATAAATTATTTCTTGGAAAACAGTACAGATAGTCATACCTTGTCGCTGTTTGGCAAACAAAATGGTGTATGCACACGCCAAAATATTAATAACATGCAGCAATACATTGGCTTTGGCATTAATGAGGCCAAATACTGTAAAATCAAACTGGATAACGATACCTTATTGTGGCAGGAGGAACCGATAAAAATTAATTTCACTAAGATTTGCTTACAGCTGCAAGAAAAAATCAATGAACAATTATTTGGTATGGATTTATCGATAACTGATCTTACCTCTTATATGATATCGGAGTTGGGAAAACCAGAGAATGTTACAAAAAAATGGCAGCCATTATTAGTTTATAATACGGATTTCAATACCGTATTTGGTCAATATTTACAAGAGACAAATACCTTTATTTGTCGCAATATATTATTGAGTTTAACTTATGAATTTCATATGGCGACTCTAACAGTGCATGATACGCCTGGGCAGCATGTCATTAAACATGCTGTATTACATTTGGCTGAGCGCCATGATTTGGAATTTGCTTTGGATGAGAATTTGGAGGTGCCCATTACAATGACCGTACGTTTCTTTGATGTCCACGAAAAAGCTGTATCAGCTGGTGGTGGGATTTTTAAGAATTTAAATTCAATTTTTATTTTAGCAATAGATTTAGTTGTAGTTTTAATTGCATTCAATATTAAATAAACTTTTAAAAAATAAAAGAATCATACTATTTCGGGATTTTTCGAAATTTTAAAACTAAATTATTAATTACAGAGAGTATTAGGATTTAAATATTCAAAGGATTACACATAAAACATGTAATTTATTTACAATATTACAAACATACAGTCTTAACTCTCTATTATCCTAATATTACTCATTTATCCTGTCATATCCTTGTTAAATATATTTAAACTACTTAAATAATGTTTTCTTTCCATATACAAACAATCCATTTCAATGTCATTTGAAGGCTGTTTCAAACACCAACATATACGATAATTATCTAAAATCACTAGGGTTTCGTTATTCAACTCAACATGCCATTGATTTTGTTGCATTTTCATTAGATCATTTAATAATTTAAAATGTTTAGCTGCCGGCCTAAAATCCTGTGATTTTAAACCTTCTAAATGAAAAGGTGAAAACCATATACGCTCTAGAAAATCCTTTTCCTCTATAACTACACGCTTAACTACATATTTAAAATCATTATTGTCCTTAAAACTATAATCAGCCTCGAACTTTGTTAAAAAATCGTATGTTTCCTTAGGTAATTGTTCTACAACCTGAAAACCATCTACTAAAGTTAGTTGTACTACCGCATTATCCTTATAGTAAGGCAAAGATAATATCTGTAAACCTTTATCCTGAGATTCAAAAGTACAATTTGTACATGGTGTTGTTATCTGCGATGGAAAATTTTGCCTTCTTTCGCTTGTTAAGTTATCAAATAAATTATTGAAAAGTTTCGATACCAGAGATCTTTTAAGTAATGAATCCTTATCATTCTTTGGCATATGTTTGATAATTAATACTCCCGATTTTTGTAGACGATCTAAAGCTTTATAACAAACATTGTTGTTGGTTTGGATAAGATCGAAAAAATTAATCGATTGTAAATCATCACGGTATTGAGTGTGCTGCAAATTCCAAAGTAAATATTTCGCTGTAGAGTTGAAATTTTTCTGCGGCAGTGTGTCAAATTCTTCATAAAGTTGGCTTAGATTGTATGTAGAGGTATGGCCATCACTCCCTAGAAATACATATAAACTAATCATATACTATCTCTGATATAAGGGCGTTACGATATTTAGCTGTATAAGGTCAAAATGACTAAATATTAATAAGTCTGTTACGTACATATTATGTCCAGCTTCCTGGTTTCCTCTACAACTGTAGCCATAACCGGTTGCAAATCCTCAGGTAATTCAAAAAAAATTATGGATGTTTTGGCAACTGTTTTATCAATGCACTGAGAACAGTGACATATGCTGCGAAGCCATAACACATCTACCGTTATTTGCAAATCCAAAGCAGCATCGATTATTTTCATAAAACCATCATTTAGTAGCAATTGGAAGCTACTGTCTGCAGTATTTGTTGTATTTGCTTGATCTATGCTGTTAGTGTCAACACTTGATGAGACAATGTTTTCCTCATGGAACTCACAAACACTTATATTCCCTTCATTGCAATCTGTGGTATCATCCAGGCGGTCATTGCTAAATCCTAAACTGTTTGATAGTTCATTTGCTTTTTCATTGTCTACTTTAGTATCTTCTTCCTCCTCCTCCATATCTTCTGCTTCCCAGTCATCACTTCCAACACCATAAGTTTCCATTTCAGTTTGCCGGCACTTGTCCAATTCATTAAGTTTTCTGAGATTCAAACTGGGTACGGCTATGAAATTCAACTTCTTTGATTGGGGATGATGGTAGTCTTCCGGACGAAAATGACGACTACATACGAATTTTGTTCTCAAACTTACAAAGGGTGTCGCATAGAGTTTTGGATTATCAAATGCATCCACCCATATTTTACAACGACCGGAACTTCTGGGAAATTTATGACACAGCTCATAACGATAACCACGACATTGCGGCAAATAGCACTTGCGGTATAGTGGTCTACAAAAGTTATTAAATAATTTTTTAAAAGATTTTGAACAAAAATTTAAATTCCTTACACTTTTTCCGCGTTCATCACTGTTGACAAATTTTGGTTTGTTTATCTGCACTCTGCTTTTTAAAGTTGACATGCAAAGTGAATTAATATCATTTCGTAGAGATGCCAGATTATGCATTGTACTGAAAGTATTTATTCATACAGCTGCAAATTCTGGATAGCTCGTAACGATTTTCACTCATAAATACATATCACTGATTTACGTTAAATGGACTTAGTTTTGTCCTTGTGATAAGCAGCTCGATCTTCACAGAAAGCTAAACGCTTGCCTTACGTTACGTTTGCTAACAGACTCATTAAAAAAAAAGAAAGAGAGAGGCTAGTGAGAGAGAAAGGGTAATGGGGAAAAGGAGAAAAGAGTTAAAAAGTTTCTAAACCAGATTGCGTGAGAGGAGGAGGAAACCTCCCACCATACGCCGTTATAATTAAGAGTAAGGAAAATATCTAAATCAATAAATAAGATTAAATATAGTGGTGATGTTCATCAATATTGTTCTCGCGGTGAGCTGTAAAAACCAACCAACTGAGAAAACTACAACTCCAAGACAGTGTCCATAGCGAATTATTAAGAAGATGGAGCGAAGTTCTGAGATACCAAAGTGAGATTGTAAATGGTACTTGTTATTATTCCAACTTCTTCCAGATATCCTGTCTCTGTTCTGGTAAGCATAAGAATTATTTTCCAATCGATTACAATAAAGTTCGATACGACTTGGTGAAAGCTAACAGATCGTTCGAAAATTCTAATGTACTGACGGACAATTGATGTTAGTGGCTTAGATAGGAACGCATCTTCAGGCTTAAGTGTTTGTTATGCATAAAGCTAAGGTATTCTTCTGACAGCCCACACAAAAGGAATTTTACAGTCAAGCTGTTATGATATGTCGCTTGGCCTTGGAATGTCTGACATTTCTAAATAAGATAGCTTCGCCTAGGCACAGAACCAACCTCGTTGCCCTGTTTTAGGACAAGTTCTTCGCCAGGATTACACATTAATGACCTACTCATTCCTAACGTTCTTTAACGTAAAACGGCTCAAACAGCTTGTGAGAATTTTAATATAGGTCGAGACTGATTGAAGTTTATTACTAAGCGGTCTTGTTAGTACCTAATCTAATCGAAGAACTTATGAAATAGAAACCACTGTGTATAATACTTCAAAAAACTTTTTGGAAAATTTAATAAATAGAAAACTTCAAAATTTATTGTATTTCTGAAAAAATCCGAGAATGACTGACGTGCCTCCTCGAAAATCAATTTTTGATGGTGTTAAACATCGGGAAACGATTTCCCGACGTACTACCATCTATTCTCAAAGTCTGATTAAGGCACAACATCGTTGTACCCTCGAAAGTTTAGACCATGAACCCGTAAATAGTTGTCATCTCTCCACACGCTATTATGTGCCTTTCAAAGAGCTGAAAGTTGACAGCAGTTTGTTACCACCAATGACTGTTCAGATAGAAACAGCTCAGAAATGGTTGACATTACCTGGCATGAACGGTAAGATCCACAAGTTTCCTTTGAAAACTATTTTGCCTAAAGTCCAAATGACTATAAAGGTGCCACCCAAACATTTGCCACGCGATGTGGAAGTAGACAGAAGAAGAAGAATTTACAATAAAGTAGATATTGAAAGTGAATTGGAAAAGGCTGGCCTATTCGCACATGAACTCTTTCCCACCGAAGAGCAATACTGTATTTTAAATGAGAATGCATTTAAACATTTTCTGCCCATAAGTTTTTTCGATGACACCGATTTTGATGGTCATTCGCCTGAAGCTTGGCTAAAGTTGGGTGAAGTTGAGGGGGAGGAAACTTATCCTTTGCCCGCCAAAGCCTTTTTACCATACAATAAAGGCTTAGTACAGTACAAATGGCAAAATGCAGCCGTAACTGCGTATAATGCCAACACAAGTCAATGGACGGCAATGGTTTTAGAGGATGAATGCGTCTACGAAGTGCCCAAAATACAAATAATGTTTCTGGCTGAAAATCCATTTATTTTTATAGAACGTTTAAAGCACGCCATCAAAATGCGCAATAAAGCGGAAAACCTTATAATGATGGAGTCGTTGGTAGACTGTGTTTTATGGCAGGATCTAAATGAACAACATGTTTACAAGCATAAGCTAGTGGAGAAATTAATGGCCAACGTGGAAACGGATGCGTCATTTTATATTAATTTGAAAACCGATATTTATCTCGTGTATGAGCACCTGATGACCTGTTATGAATTTGAAAATCTTATTAGGCTTTTGCCTCATGATTTTCCTGAATATACAGCGGGAGCTTTACTAGAGGCTTTACCAAAAGCCCATCCATCGCTTAGAAACCACAAAGAGAGGCAATTTGTTAAAAGCCTAGGTATTGATATAGACGACAGGAGAAGTAATGTATTGAATTGGAGCCTGTACTATACTTCCAAGGGTATAGAGGCCATGTTAAGAGTAGCTGCTGAATGCCAATATATAGAGACTTTATTTATATTCGTATGCAGTTTTACTAAGCCATTGGGTTTGAATGAATTTCTCAATGCTCAGCAGCAACAGAGTACTACAGTAAGCACCTATTTAAAAGTACAGTGGCCGACAAAAGTTTCTTTTGGTATTATAAAAGCTTTGAGAGCTTTAGGCAAAGGTTGGCTGGATATTAGTCTCAATAATTACAAAGTATATCAAATGTGTAAGATTTCACGTTTCATATTGCAAGTTAAGTTTCGTATGCAGGAATCAATGCAGGTTTTACTAGAGAAATCCATAGAGACATTTACTTATTTTCTGGGGGAGCCGTGTAAAAAAATCCTAACCCTCAATGCAGACTACCAATGGACAAGTGATTTTATTGTTACAGAATTTCCCTATGCCAAACCCATATTCTCAATGATTTTGTCAATAACAGATGCCGAAGAGGTGGTATATTCCAATCAACCGGAAGAGTTTGCTCCCGCTATAAAGGAATTATTTAAAAAAGGTTTGGAGAAGACCAGCGGTGTAAGGCAAATTGATGCAGAGTGCTTGTCTAATCTAAGATTTGCTAAGAATTTGTATATCCTTACGGTAGAATTAATAGAGGATTTATATGTGAAGTGTGATGCCCACCTACAGTTGTGTTATAAGAAAGCTATTTACCCCTTAAGGTCCTATGCTCATAAATATGATCGCTTCATAGAGTTTTACTTACTTAGCGTGCCTGTTTATATGGCCGAATATAAAGAAGCAAAAAAGCCTTCAATGGAAGTAAAGGCGGATATTTTGGAGCACAAACGCTGTAAAGAAGAAATGCGCGCAATTTTACCTGCCACCATAATCATAGGACCCTTTTTGGTTATAGTGGATCCCATGAAACAATACATGATCAAGAAACGCATAGAAATTGTTAAAAAGATTTTCGAATACTATATTGATCGCATGTATGATACGAATGAACGTTTATTGGAGCGTTGCTTGGAAATGTACAACAAAATCAATGAAAAACCCCAAAGCATTGAACATCTCTATAGTATACGTGATTTTGCTGTAGAGGTGCCCGATTTGGTGGAACAACTAAGAGCCGATACGCAAATTATGTGGATTGAATACGATATGCTGGATAGTTTCTTTTATAATTTACCCGATCATCAGTTTGCCATGAAATGGGAAGTTTACGCCTGGCCCAAAAATATTCTAGAGCGCCTCAGTACTTTAAGGGAAGAGCAAAAGATTGATGTGGAAGAATTTAAAAGGCAGCATCTAAGTGAGTGCATAGGCTTTGAAGAACGCCTGGAATCGTTAAACGATGAATTGCAACAGTTCTCTTTACAATTTAATCCCCAAAAGGTCACTGAAGTGTCAGTGGAGGTATGTTTGCGACCAAATCCCCAACCAAAATTACATATTATCTTCATATCTGAATAATTTCTTTTTTAGATTAAAAAAACCTGGAAAATTATTTTGGACTTGAAAAAACTGGGCGAAACTTTATGTTATCGCCAGAAACTTTTCGAACTAGAAGATCTTTCTTTAGAATTTCTCGAAAGTATTATTGAAGGTTTTTTGCCTTACAAAAATCTTTGGTATGCCTGTCAGGATATGGTAAAATTGGAAGAGGCTACTTTGGGTAATCCTATAGTAAACATTGATCTTGATGATGTTGCCAATGCCATGGATGTAATACGCAATTCTCTACACAAATCTTTAGAGATTTTCAATGAGAAGCCTGAAATACAAGATGTTGCGCATTATTTCCTTGCACAACTTGATAATTTTATACCAAAATATCAGGCTATCAAGGATATGAGAAATGAAAATTGGATATACCTCCACTGGCAAGAATTGGCAGCGCGTTCGGGTCTTGAAATAAAATATTCCATGGCCATGAATTTCCAGTACTGTATACGCAAAGGTATTTTGGATCATTTAGACTTGGTACATGAAATTTCCGAAAAGGCTACCAATGAGGCAGACGCAATACGTGAAGCATTCGAAGCCGAAGAACGGCGTAAGGAGGAGGAACGCCAGGCTTTGTTAATGCGCAAAGCTTTAAGAAAATGTCGCCGGGATATTTTGTAAATCATTTATTAATTTATTCATTGGATAATTTTGTTAAATAAAAGCAGTTCTTTTGTTAATTGAATAATATTTTGGCATAATATGCATTAAGCAGACTGGTTTAGGCGTCAATACTCTCGAAACAGCATGAATGTTTTTCACCAGACGGATCAAGATCCTCTAGGGGATTCAACTGACCCTAACACTATCAAAGAGATCATGGTAGTTGGGGATTATGCTGTATGTCACGTTCTCAGAAGGTAAAGGGAAAGACTGTGTCGATATCACTGTTGACAGATAATTGTAGTACGCAGACAGTCTGCTATCTTTTTCGCCACTGAACCCTTTTTAATTCCAACATATTAAACTTAATTGAACCGCTTCTACTAAACCAGAGGGCTATGATGCTGATAATAAGACCGAATGCAGATTATTTCAGCCAACCCAACCATACTTATGAACACCAATTCTATAAATTTATTATTCTGACAAAATCCGGTATCAACAAGGCCAATTCCCTGCTCAGAACTTGACAGGCGCTCAGGTATTTCTTTTTTTCTAAGTACCATTCTCACCAGCATAGAATCAACATATTGAGTTCGAATTAATACCCATTGTGAACAAATGTGCTTTGAAGCTACTGTGCCTTTTCAAAAGGCCGGTTACTAACCTGAAATTATTCCTGGGTAGTTGGACGAATAATTCAAATCTCGTTCTAATGTAATTACCTAGCAAAAGTTTAGTTTTCCTCAAAACCATTGATTTGAGGATAATCTTTGTCCCCCATTATCTTCCCTTTTACCACATAATCTGGAAACTATTTTTTCTTTCTAGCTCATTCAGCTTGTCCTTCTCCATACTATTTTACATTTAACCTCGTTATCCATATTCAAGTTGTTCCGGCGACAGTTAAATATGGAGCTGCTAGCTGCTCGTTTCAATAGGTCATGAATTCCACTGATGAATCTCGTGGCGTACCTGTCATCCATTATCCTAACCATAGTCCTAAACTCAGTTTCTCATTACCAGACTTCCGTTCAACATAGCTGTCTTGTTACAGCAACACACCTAGAATCTGCATCTTATCTGACTCGATTTTACAATATGTCCGGCCTGCAAAAACAATGGCCTCATAGGTCACTAACATGGTCTGACCATCGTGATGTATATCCAGGACGTAATTGCTGAGTTACATCCCACGGATTCTATATGCGCCTTGCATGCCATTTTACTATCCACTGAATTCCCACCCAGTAGTTGAACATTTTGTGATTTTGCTCGATCATCCCTTACGACAAGTTGGAACATCTCTAACGCAAAAGACCTCCCCAAGTAATATAAAAACCCTCTATCTGGCATCCTTACACGCTATTGTAGTGTAAAAACGGCAATTAGTATCGTGTTTTTATATCGGATTGTTTAAGCGGTTCAGTCGCTATCATAATTTATATTTTCCGCAGTATAAACATATTTACATCACAGTACATTTTCATGGAGTTTTCTGCATAAATTAGCTAAAAATGAGCTTAAGCGAGAGCATATTGAACTCCTCACGTTACTGTAAGTG
Organism: Sarcophaga bullata; assembly: GCA_005959815.1. Lineage (NCBI taxonomy): Eukaryota > Metazoa > Arthropoda > Insecta > Diptera > Sarcophagidae > Sarcophaga > Sarcophaga bullata. The sequence continues at coordinate 109,627 of QOCX01000407.1, read as the reverse complement.
GGATTGTTTTCATATTGAAAAGGGAATTTTATTAATTTTCAGCCTTTCATTACAGCCACATTTGTGGATTTAAGCGATATCGTTAATGTTGATGCCACTATAGAGAGTACAAAATATTCAACACGTAAGGAAACCACCACACCAAATTTGAGTATTACCTTGGAACAAAAAGAAAGAGACATTTTACGAAAAAATCGTGAAAACGGCCAATCGAATAATTCCATTATGGATATCTCGATATTGGATAATGGAACTCCCGAAAACAGCACTCAACTGCAACAATCTAATTCTACAAACAATACGAGTACTTTAAAGGATTTAAATAGCACCACTATTGATGATGTTTCGATGGTCACAGAAATTGTTGACGATGATGATGACGAGAAGAAGAAGAATGAACAAACAGTGGATGAAAATATTATACCAGTTGATGAAGAGGATGATGAAGTGGAAGAGGTAACTTGCATAGAGGACGATGACCAAACGCATTCTACTTTAGAAAAAGAAATGTTTTCACATTTACAAATCCCTAAACCAACAAAAGAAGCCAATGAAGTGCAACAAGAAGAAGTAATAGAAGACCAGGAAATGTCAGAAATCTGTATAGAACAGGTGGAAGATGAAAGTAAACTATTTCAATATCCCTTAATAGAGTTGGGCAGAAGATTGTGGCCATCGACAGCGGATAACCAACAATATACCAAAGGTTGCCTTTGGTCACCCGATGGTACATGTTTATTGGTGCCAGTTCACTTAGATGGTATGCATGTAGTGGAATTGCCTACTGATTTATACACAGTAAACGAAATTAATGTTGAACGAAATCTCAGTGATTTAAATTCCGCTGTGCATGTCAAAGAAGGAGGTACCGTATACGATTGCTGTTGGTATCCATATATGAATAGTTCAGATCCTGCTACTTGCTGGTGAGTTCTTTGCTACTACAGACCTTATCCATCAGCAATGCTATTTTGTTATAGGGTTGTGATGTAGTAACAATAATTTACTTATGATTTATTCTGAGTATTTATGCAACAATTTTAAACTTTTGTTTGTTTATTTTATAAAAACAGCTGGTTAGCCACAAGGCAACATGAGCCTGTCCACATGTGGGATGCTTTTACGGGCGAATTACGCTGTTCTTATCGCGGTTATGATGATGTAGACGAAGTAGAGTCAGCTATATCTATTATATTCAGCAATAATGGCGAAAAAGTTATTGGCGGCTATAAGAAAACCATTAAAATCTTTGATACAAATATGTAAGTATTGATCTTTGTTGTACTACTTTATTTTATAATAATTTCTCTTTTGTAATGTAAAGTCCAGGTCGTGATTGTAATAGTATACCAGTGAAACAGGCCGTTTCGTGCTTTGCTTTAACTACCGAAAATGATAATTGCGTTACAGCAGGCACCTGGTCAGGTTATATACATCACTATGACTTGAGAGCACCAAAATTAGGACCATTATTTACTTTGGGCGGCCATGATGGTGGCATAACCTGGCTTAAGTATACGGCTACACAAGATCAAAACTGGTATTTGTTTAGTGGAGCTCGTAAGGATAAGAAAATTCTTCAATGGGATATGCGTAACTATACAGAACCTCTACAAGTTTTTGAAAGAAATGTAGACACCAACCAAAGAATTTATTATGATTTATCGCCTCTAAACACATGGTTGGCTTCAGGTGATACACAAGGTTTACTGAGAGTGTGGAATTTAGACAACAGAAGTGATCATTTTGAGGTAACACTGAATAGACTAAATTTTATCTGCAAATCATTTTAATAAATTTTTAATTTCAGTTACCTTTACATCAGGATTGTTGTAATGGCGTTAGTTTACATCCTACGTTGCCTATAATTTCAACTACTTCGGGTCAATATCATTTTGTAGATGCCTACGAGGAGAATGAAGCAAAGGAAAAGATTATTGATTATGAAAATTCTTTACTACTTTTATGGTATGGCCCTTCGGGTACCAGTGGAATGGAAGTCTCAGAACATAAAAACTAAGGAAAAATATATATTGTAAGAGTTAAAATTATAAAGAAAAGTTTATTTTATTGTAATATTTTTGCAGCCCCAATAGATTTAGTTAATTTAAGTAATTTATGTCATGTCGAATAAATTGCCTTACAATTTAAAAGCAATTTTCGTTCAATATGAAATTTTGTCGTATGTGTGGTGTATCAAGATCAAATTATGGCGAAGATAAAAAGACTAAGTTTCACAAATAATATTTAAATAAAGTGAAAAGTACTTAATGGAAATATAATTCTTTAGGCAAAGAGGAGGAATACCAACAGACTTTAAATGCTATAACGTTTGAAAAGATATGCTCTAGAATGCCATATGCATTCGGAGATGGGATTATTTATAGTTTTAAATACTTTCTTCGTGTCCAAAATGTGATGAAGGCGGTCAAGGGGTATAACATAAACCCTAATAAAAAGATATTGTGCCATAAGAATTTGTTTGTGGAAGAGTATTTGATGGTAAATGATTCAATTCGAATGTCATCGAAGGTACAATAAAATTTTGAAAATATTTCAATTGACGGAATTTCCCGATTTTATGCGGTAGAGACTGAGAAACATCTTAAAACTGTCCCTTCAGTGAACTAGTTGTTCAAAAAATATGTTGAGCCTTTCGTTAAAGGACTAACGTTTACCAATTTGCCTGCATATTTGGCTCACTTACTGAAGATAGAGCATGACCAGGATTACTAGATTACTTTTGATGAAAACAAAACATTAATAAAACATTTCTCTTATTTAACACTATTTTTATGATATTTTCATATTCTACGAAAAGTTTATTGGCATTATCATTTTATTATTTTTGTTGTTTTTGTCTTTCTAAGCTTCTCAGCAAGAATATTACAAAAGTTTTTCACTTAAAATCAAAGAAACACACAAAATGCACGGCGGCACTGTAAAAGAACTAAAATATGTAAGTATAAAATAAAATTTATTGGAATACTTTGAGCACATCCTTAGGAAGCTCTCACACGATTGCGTGATTCGTTAAGCTTAAAACCTTTTCAAAAACTCTTCAGCACAAGTACGGGCACGAGCATTAACAGCCAATTTCATTTCGCTGATCTCTTTATCGATCTCTTCCATGAAGCTGATAACAAAATCAACCAATTTGTGTTTGTACATTTGTTCTGTGTGGAAATTAGTGATCAAAAAGCTAATATCATAGCCATCAATGGGTTTACGTCTTAATATTATAAATGATTCGGCGCGTCGCATCATGAAACGGGTGAATTTGTGGCAAAGGATCTTCTCAATTTCATCGGCCTGTTTGACGGCAATACTGACACGCACCGAATTAATGGAGGGCTCTATAAGGACGCGTTCTCTTTCGTTGCGGGATATGACGACGGGTGTTAAAATCAATTCCTTGCTTGAGCATACCTCTACTTCGGGTTTATTGTGTCTCTCCACCACTTGAGATGGAAAGTCTTGTAGGCACATCGCCGCTGTTAGCGAATGGCGTACAGCAGTCAAATAGGGTTTCAGTGTAGCAGCCATCGTAGTTAATTATTGTTTTTCTTTGTTGTTTTTAATAGACGGTAATAATTTGTGTAGTTTTCTTTTTAAATTTTATAACGATTTTTATAAAAATGAATCACTTTTTGGCTTTTTTATCAGAAAAAATTAGCAAAACACCACCCAAAATGACAAATTGAGTGATTGAATTGTCAAAATAATGACAACAACACAGGGTGGTATTTATAAATATAAAATAATGTTTTTTTTTCTTAAACAAAGAGTTACCAGATTTAAATTGTTAAAAATAGTGGGCAAATCCTATGTTTCGTTTAGAGGCCTATATTTCTACTTACAGGGTATTTTTTAAAAGCAAGAAAACTTAATAGACTAGCGACCCGCGTGTAAATCCAATTTAAAATACATGGTCTGAGAATTTTAACACTTTTAGTACGTATTAAAATCCAAGAATGCTCTCCTGAATATTATGTTTCCAAGACACAATTAGGTCAAGGGTAATCACAAACTGGCGATCTAAATCTCACCACCACCAACCGTCTTGTCCGGGTTAATCTCTCCACTAATGGTGGATCGCAAATTCTTTTTCCTTACTTTGTCTTAATACTACATTAACTACAAGCCTACAGTGAGCTGTATATGTCGCGGTTTCACATGACCATTTGAGAGACCTATTCCCCTTTATATTGCTATTCCTATAGGCTATTAGTTAATCTATTAATTTTTGTTATTAAATTTCGTTGCATTTATTAGAACCCGAAATCACGTAATGAGCTCTTACGGTAGTTTTACATTATCTTAAGCGTAGCCTCTAAAGTTGTCATATTCCCCACTATGTGGAATGGACTTAAATCCAAGAAAATTTCCGGCTCCGCCTTGTTATACCAACAAACGCGCTTCTGTACACTAGTTTCTGTATTATGTTCATCTCCATTTGAACTGGTTTCAGATTTGTTCTCCCTTCTTAGACAACTGCCTCGCGATTGTTTGACCATCATTGTGCGTAATTTCTAGGTCCCATGTCCAGGATTTCCCATCAAGCTTCCTTCATATCATGTCAGTTTCCTATTCACTAATATTCTTAAATATTTTACATTCATTTTTTACGATATTTTCTTATCTAAGAAGCGAATATTATCCCATTCGGTCTTGTCTGGGTTTACCCTCGGGCTCACTGCCATGCACCATAGTCTTACAATCTCAAGATCTCTTTGAATGATATCGCAAACGATAGTTATCGATATCATAGTTCCTATGTAGCTAAAAAAATACCCAATATTCAAATCCTCGTTTATAACATAACCTACAAATTTTTGAGGGTAATGAATACCCCCTTCTTTATTGAAGTCTTATTTTAATTCATTCATTTAAATCCAGCAGATTTCTTTACTACTCCCTCTGATTTCTTGGAACCCATTGTAAATAATTGCTTTGTGTAGCCGCTTCATATTCTTGGGCTAAACAATCAATCACATCCCGAGAATTATCCAATTCCGTTAAATCATCTTTAAATATATCCTCACGGCGAAATTGATCCAAGAAGGCACCTCGCTTGCGCAGTTTGTCGTATTGAGCTAAAGCACGTGTAAATAAAGAACTTATGCCGGTATGATTGGCCATCATAAGACCCGAAACCTTATGATTACTTTGAACATAAGGTGAGCTACGTGATAATGCAACTTGTATGCTAGCCGGTCCCCAAGGTATAAACTGAGCCAATTTACGTTCACGTATGCGTTGTAAGGATTTGTGGACCTGTGTAGGATCGACTTCGCCCTATGAAAATATTAACATTTCGATTAGTTCACAATATTATCTATGTTGTCTACAACTGATCGATTACCTGTATTATATTCAATATAGAAATGTAGCAGTGATGATTAGTTTTATCGGGGCCAGAGGAAACCATCATGTTTTTAGGCTGCAATAAACGTCGCATAACATCCAATACCGTTGTTTTGCGTATATTCACATTGGGCTTAAATTATGATTAGCTATTAAACCCTAAAGATATATACTTTAAAACGGCTCAGACTTACATCATTATCTGTTGTCAGGGGCGTATAACCTGTCATTAGAAAATGCAATTGTGGTGTGGGTATTAAAGGCGCTGTCAATCCTATCAAATTATTATTCATATACGAGGGATAACGTAAGGTAGTAGTACTAACTGACATTATGGTCGATACTAAAGCGTTGATCTGTGTAAAGGTAGGATTTTCAATATGTAAACGATCCGATGCTATACGATTTAAAGCCGTATTATCCAATACCACTACACAATCAGCACAATTTGTTAATCTTTTTAAGGTTAATACCGAATTATATGGTTGTACTACCACATCACTGATTTCATCTTGATTGGGGAAAACACTATAGGTTTGCAGTAACTTTTTGGGAAAACGATCAGCTAAACGCTCTAGCATATAAGAACCCATACCCGAACCTGTGCCACCAGCTATAGAGTGACATAAAACAAAACCCTCTAAAGAATCACTGCCATCTGCTTCACGATCGATTATATCGAAAACTTCCTCTTGCAATTTTTCACCTTGACTAAAGCCAGAGGCCCAATTGTTGCCGGCGCCGCCACCGTGCTTAGAAAGGTAGACGTTTTCGGGATTGTAAAGCTGAAATTAGAAAAAAAAGAAGTTAATTTTGTATCTTTTTTATGAATTTTTTGCAACTGAACGAAATCCATAAGGACTCTTGACCCAGATCGAATCTGTCTCTGATGAGTTTCGAGTGGTACGCGACATGGTGGTTATTATTAGGTGGTTTATGTTATAAAATAAAATAAAGTTGTAAGGTAAGAACCTTTGCATATTGCGATGTCATTATGGTGTTTATGACACGCGGCTCCAAATCCAATAGTACAGCCCTTGGTATATAATGATTATCATCGGCCTGATAGAAAAATACATCCTTACGATCTAAACCATCTGTGGTGAATTCCTCCAAGAGACCAGTAGGCGATATGCCATGTTCCAAGCATAAACGTTTCCAAAACTCGAAACCAACTAAAAAGATCAATTTTTTTATAAAAATTTGTTTAAAGAATAGAAAGAAAATTTTGCACTTTGATTTCCGCACTGGCCCAATTGTAAAGTAATTATTTCACTTGGCATAATTATTTTTAAATATTCTTTGTTTTTTTTATAACAATTAAAAAACACAATAATAAATGCGTATTTAACAATTAAGAGATTAACAATAACCGTTAGAAATTAACCCATAAGCTATTGGTTTTTAGAAATATAAAAATAAACATTAAAGTTAACGGTACTTAATTAAAAAATTAAGAGTTTTAAAAATGATGGCACAAAAAGGCTTCATTGTCGTTTAAAGGGTTAATTAAGAATGTTGTAAATGAATTCGAAAAATATGAAATGAGATGCCAGATCGAAATCAAGGATTGCAAAGTACATTCAGCATAATATGGGCCGGTACTTATCACGATGTGATCGGAATCAAGTCAACGAATACTCTAGCTAAGAGAGCTTGAGAATTACAGAACATAAGGCGATTAAAAATCAGGTTAAAAAGTAGACAAAAAGTCTGTTAGACTATAGCGGAATAATGCCAGGATAAGAGGCGATCCTGATGAAATAAATTCGACTAAAGTGTCTTCACAGAACACTGCGACTTACATGTACATTTAAACGGTGCTACCGTCACGAGCACTAAAGAATGAAGGGTATGAGGAGAGTATATAGAAACGATTGAACACTTTTCATATCATAGTTCAGCTTTCGTAAGCTTGAGATTTGAGTATTTTTCCCAAGGGAGATATGGGCAGGAGCAAGTTAAGGAAGTATGTTTAGAATATAGGCTTAGGTTATGTTATGTTAGCGAGTATCTCGCCGTTCAAAGGCAAGTTCACTTAGTGGCCCATATGGCCCATTGGATAAGTCAGTTTGAAGCTAGTTAGTGCTGGGTTCGAATCACCCTAAGCCGCGGATAAAACTGTCTAATTCCCCTAGTGGCGCGTTCGCCAACATCCGCAGATCTTCAAATGTTCGGTCACCCAAAAACCAATGACGTCTGTTTTGAACTGTAGGGCACTCACAAAGGTCTTGTATCGAATACGCTTATTTCACATCCTGACAGCTTCTGCAGTATTACTGGTGGGTCAGATCGATCTTGTCAGCGCAACTACCATTCCTATAATTCCTGTTAGAGTGCAAACCGTTCTCTTGTCGAACTCAAGTAGTTTTCTGGGTTTCCTGCTGTTCACTGCTGTACACAGCAATTTTGAAATTCGGCGTTTAGGTATGTAGGACCACCAATGATTTGTTGAATACCATGTTACTTTTTCTAAATTGAAAAAAGTATTTTTGTAGGCGCGTATATATCCCTTCTATCGACATCTTCGATCCCTTCCGTGCTAGTTCGTCTGCACTTTCGTTCCCCTCTATGCCAATGTGGCTCGGAAACTAGAGGATGTGTGTTTTGTATCGGCGTATACGGTGTAGGGTATATCCCTTCTACCGCCTCTGCCTTAGATGTATCCGATCCCTTCCGTGCTAGTTCGTTTGCCCTTTCGTTCCCTTCTATGCCACAGTGGCCCGGAACCCAGAGAATGAGGGTTTTATATCGACATACATATGTATACGGTACATATGTATACGTACATATGTATACGGTATAGAGAGTTTATGCTACTTCTGACGCTCTCTGAGGGAGGTGGGATCCTAGTGTTTTGATTGCTGCTTGTGATCAAGTAGGAGATAGGTTTCGGTTACAGATTTATTAGAAAAATTACTGTTGCTACCTTAGTTACTTATTTAATTAGTCATTAAAACCCTTAGGCAGGATTACAACCTAGTTTCTCAGACCAATTCAGTTGTGTACGTTAATTTTATCCACGTGTGACGATACCTACATTTTAAAGTCTACACCGAGTGACAGATTTGTTTGAGAAACTTTTTCATGGCAATTTTACATGACAGTTTCTGTTAGAAGACTGCTGAGAGAAGGTCTCCGAAGAAATATCTTTAATTTCAGCCCATAGTGCAATCTTACAATATTTGCTTTAATTTCCAATTTATTTGTATGTATTTTATATACAAACATTTCTACTCTCATTCTTATTTTAGTCTAACCCACTTAAAATATAAAATATTTACAATAATTTAAATAATAAAACAAATAAATCTTAATCACTCGTATATGGTATAAAACCATATTTGATAATGATAATGAACATCTTTTCCATCATACTGAATTAAAAAAAAAAATTATTGCCTAGTTCTGAAATACGTAGATAAAAACGAAAATAACAAGAACATTTCCATAAATAATGAGATCAATTGTTGGCAAATTGTTGTTTAACATTTAAATAAATTGTCATTTTATTTTTTAATTTATGAATTTTTGTTTATTAGAAATAAATGTTTAGCTACAGTATATCAAACATTCTATTTGGCAACTGTAATGGAGCACTCCTTTTTTGAAATTGAATTGAGTGAAATTATTATGACAACTTATGTTGGTATTTAGGGTACCCTACTGAACACATTTCAGAAAGCAATTCTTTTAAAAGACAAACACAAAAAAGTGTAATAAAAAGGTCTCTTTATATCCCTATAAAGGACTAGATTAGGTAAATAGGTTAAGTACAATAGACCTACGAAGAGAATCCCTAAATTGATAGCCATCTTTAAAAACTTGGATCCAATTAAGTCCCATTTTAATACCAATATTGCCTAAACCCAATCATACCATATTAACTTCTAGCTGGCATTACAAACTTTCCCAAAAGTTTTTTAAGGACCGTATTCTAATCACTTTAGGCTAGACACGGAATGGCAATAAGAAGAAGAATTCTTCGTCCCAATTTCTCAACTGCAAGAGGAGATATGTTCTTCTCTTCTTTGTCGTAAAACATTTTCTTCAGATGTCGTTATAACCAGTGTCCAGTGTCCTGTTATAAGTGCTAAGTGAATTCCTAAGCTATAGCCCACTTGAATAAAAGACTCAGAATTCCATTGTATCTCGTAAGAGCTGGACTGAACTGTTTGAATTCCAAAATTTTGAAAATTAGCACCTCAGGCATTATGATTGAACATTAGCTAATCCCTGATAGATTCCGACTTAAACCACTATTTAGGTTTAGGTTTAGGTTAGAGGACTTGTGCTTGCAATTGGGACAAATACAATACTCGGGGGTCAAATTGACCCATTGTAATACGTCCTGAAGGAGAGAGAGGATAATAAAGAGAATGGCAAGGAGAGGAAAGGGAGGATAAGGAGAAAGGAGACGGACCACAAACACTCAAGAGAGCGCGACTACACCTTTGAAGCCCTAGCAACCTCTCAACCAGCTCAAACTATTAACGAATATAGGGAGAGCCTTAATGTCGGTACTTGAAAAAGAGTTCTAACTCTTAAAGAAGCCCCTGTCCAGGGCCCTTACCCTTAACCTAATAAGTGAAACAGTTACAGAGAAAGTGTTAGAAAGTTTCCAGCTCTTCCTGGTCCCAACATACTCTGCAATAGGCCGGCTGGGATCTAATTTCGCAGTGCCCTGTAATAAAACTAATAACTAATCTGAGACTGGCCTTATCTAAGCTCAGCAACAAACCAGATCTCATGGAGTGGACCATGCAACTGCTAGTCACAGGGAAATAAATGTCTTAAATTTATGAGCACGATTTGCTGGCCTAGCAAAATAACTAATTTTTATTTTCTTAGCATTGTACAAATAATATTTTTTTTTATAAATTTCTGATATATTGGCTCATAGACTTCTTAATACCATTTTTCTTTATGAATTTTATTTATTTCAGTTCATTATGGAGCACAATTTCTTTTGTTCATATGATCTTTAACCTATGCCTGCGACCATACAAATCTAATAAGCGTAAGCGTTACAAAATAATTCGCTTTTACTTTATGGTATTTATAAACAATATACAGTGAGCGTCAAATGGAAATAAACACTTGATTTTATTTGATAAACATGTTTAGAATTCATTGTTACTTGAAGTAAAATTAATTGTAAAAAGAACAAGAAATAAAAATTCTAGCGTTTTTCAAATAATATACGGTGTTTACTTTTATTTGATGCCCACTGTATGTGTTGATTTGCTCTCAAAACCTTATTTGTGTGGCCAAGATGACTTCTAGTATTTAACAGAAACACAATCTCAAATTAAGTTCCTGGTTTTCAATCGTTCACTTATAAATGCTACAATTCCAGTTTATCTTGAGTCACATTGTCCCATTTACCGCTCCTATATTTCGTTTAAGCTTCCAACTCCTGCTCTAGCAGTAAATCATTTTTTCTCTTTTTCTTTTCTTTTTTTTATGAATTTGTTTTTGGTTTTTGGTTTTTTTTGCTTTTCCACTACAAACCAAATCTATAACAAATAACTTTTAAACAATTGTGATGAAATATTTTCACAATCTTTTCGTACAATAAATACAAATTTTTTTCTCTCTTCTTATTTTTGTTTGTACATTTATGTGTCTGTCAGTCTGCCTTTTAGTTTTGTTTTCTTGAAAGAAGTCATGTTTCTGGTTTTCTAAAGGCAAGAAAACCGCATTTAACCGTTGCAAAAAGTCGCTTTTTTTTCTTCTTCTTTATGTTTTCATTACCATTTTTGGTGTCAAAGATAAACGTGATACTATTTTAAGTTTGTTTTTGTTATTGTTTTATTTATTTAAAGTTGAAAAGAAAAAATCTGAGAAAAAAACTGATTCTTTAAGAAAAAAAAAAAAATTAAATTTTAAAACAACAAAAAAAAAAAGCAAAAATATTGAGCAATTAAAACCATGAGTCTCATCACAAACTTAATGCCAAAAATTGTTGCAAAAAGAAACTCGATTACAAACAAAAAATAAAAACAAATAATAGAGTTACAGTATGGATGCTGTTTGTTATTCATCAAATCTACACTTCATTTGAACAACAATAACAACAACAAAAGAAAAACAAAAACAATTACAATTGTGTCATTGTGACACTTTATGTTGTCATCAACTGAAATCATACAGACACCTTAACAGCGAGAAGACAAGAATTTACCAACTGCACCTTAAAAAATAAATTTTTCTTTAAAAACAATACAAAAGAAAAAAATTATTTTCAAAAATTTTTAGTTTAAAACTACAATAAAGGTCTTATGGGTTATAATATAGGGTGTTTTTTTTGAGAGCTTGAAAGTTTAAAATGATAATACAACACAGAAATATTGGAAAGTTAGACTGCGCTTAGAAAGAAGAGAATTCCCCTCACCATAGCCGGCGTTGTTTCCATTCAAGTGGGGAAACTATCATCCAAGGACCACCTATAGCAGATCAATTAAACCTGCTTAGCTGGATAAGCTTGCTAAATGGAACAAAATGCCACCCACACCCACTATTTCAATTCTGTTAGTTTTTGCCCATCTTATCAAAAGTATGAATTTAATCACACAAGCTTTCTGGATATTGTTAAGTTAGGTTGGAGAGATAGCTTTGATACCTAAACTAACTTGAGCACGGATAGCGGCCCGTTTTGAGGTAAGCGCAGTCCCTGTGTACAATTGATTGATTGCAAAATCAATATTCTGACAAATTTTTTTCCAACAAGTACACCTTTCGATTACTTTTTATTGGACTTTTAAGAAACTCTTGAAGTTTTGGAAGTCTACACTCTAGCCACCATTGATGCCATACGCACTCTACGCCCATGCCCGATCTACTACTCTTTTGCGTCACATGATTACAGTCGTCTACCGCCTGTAGGGAACTAGATTGTATTTTTCATGTATTGTGGATGTTTAAAAAGCTATCCCGTACCAAAAGGAAGACATAGAGAGATCCATTCTAAATCAATATGGTTCGAGGAAATCGAAACTTTTGTTGGTAAATTACAAAATAAGAGGAGATCTGAGTATTCAGGAACCCTATGAGGTTAGAAATCGGTCTTTTAGCAAAATACTGTAGACTCTAAGTGCACTTATTTAAAATAGGGCTTGTCTCGAGCCCAACATATTGATCCTGTGACAATGAGAATGTATTTTCCCAAAATATTTTTGGAATTTGTGGGGCATTTATGCACCCCAGAGAGAAACACCTGGGTACATATCAAGTTCTAGCGGGGAAGGGCCGTTGTTGACACCGAACAGCATCGTGAAATTTCTCAAAAAATTGCGCTTGAAGGAGATATTAAAGGGATACCGTATAAAATTGGAGGGAAGTGCAATATATCGTATGGTCGCAGTGCTCTTAACTATTCACGACGATAATAATAATAATAGTCGCTGTCGGTGAAGCTTAGATCGTTCAGACACTATGTAGTCATAGAAATTTTCATAATAGGGGATATAATACTTCACTTTGCCAAACTAAAACTTCCGCTATTCCGACAGCTGGCGATTCGGATATGAGATAAGTTTGCGAAGCGCTTGTTACCCTACCAAGGAACTTCAAAATAAGCAATGAGTTAGTCTACGCTTTTTTAAGATAAATAAAACATAGGTATAGGGGCGAAAACTACTCTACAGATGGATCAAGCATGCCAAGTAAGTTGTTCACATGATCTACAACTGGATAAGGGATAATCAGAGTCCTGCTTGCTCTAGCCTAATGCTGATGTAATATTCCGATATTTTAGCGACAATTACATGCCTATGACATCATATGCAAGTTAGGTAAGGTAATACCGCTTCAATTGTATGGATTTGTTAAGTTTCTTTTTTTGGGTAATAAGTTCGTTCGCTAGTTCAGTTCCCAATTTCCAAAAAATAGGAACAAATAAGGAAAAGAAGAGCGATTTATGGAACTACATCATCTTATATCAGATAGGTACGGTTTATGAAAGGATTATTCGATTGTGTACAATGCTATTGTATTTGAATTTGTTTGAGTGAGATCACGTTCTCTTGAAACGTTATTTCATCATATTCAACATGAGGGTAAGGCTAGAGAGGGTAGGATTTCTTCCCTGATGGTTTAATAAAAAACTATACGTATTGTCTCTAATCCATTGTATAACAAACGTGTCGAAATTCATCAATTATTCGAATACAGTAAGATAAGGGATAATCAGAGTCCTGCTTGCTCTAGCCTAATGCTGATGTAATATTTCGATATTTTAGCGGACAATTACATGCTATGACATCATATGCAAGTTAGGTAAGGTAATACCGCTTCAATTGTATGGATTTGTTAAGTTTCTTTTTTTGGGTAATAAGTTCGTTCGCTAGTTCAGTTCCCAATTTCCAAAAAATAGGAACATAAGGAAAAGAAGAGCGATTTATGGAACTACATCATCTTATATCAGATAGGTACGGTTTATGAAAGGATTATTCGATTGTGTACAATGCTATGTATTTGAATTTGTTTGAGTGAGATCACGTTCTCTTGAAACGTTATTTCATCATATTCAACATGAGGGTAAGGCTAAGAGGGTAGGATTTCTTCCCTGATGGTTTAATAAAAAACTATACGTATTGTCTCTAATCCATTGTATAACAAACGTGTCGAAATTCATCAATTATTCGAATACAGTAATAACGTGATTGTCCCTAATCCATAATCGTTTTGCATTTAGTGTTAAACTTAATAACTTAATTAAATTTTATTTTTTCCATTAAAACTTACGTTGAAATTATTCTTGAAATAATTTCGAATAAAAAAAAGAATTATAATAAAATCTCCTTTTCCAATTATTTTTTTTATTAATAATTCCCATAAATTCTTCTTTACCACACCTTTAATCTTTTTTTTTTTTTTTTTTTTTGGTTCAACGAAATTATGTTCTGCTTCTACACCACCAGATGAGCTTTAAGTACCAATAATTATTATTTTTTCTGCTTATTATTCTCTATGACATCATTTAAATTGTTAACGAAATAATAAAGAAAACTTCTAATAATTTCTTTATTACTTAATTGTTTAAGCCTATTATGAAATTTAAGAAAAATAGAAAAAAAAAAGAACCACAAATCCATCTTCACAGACCCGAAGATTGTATTGAACGTTCAACCATTACGAGCAGCACTAAACTAAAGGTTAACAAACTCATTTGCCAGAAGAAAAAAAAAGTTAATATACGAAGTAATTGCGAATTGTTTTTGTTTCTTGTTTTTTTCGCACAAAAGTTTTTACAATATTTGAGAAAATATTTTTAAACAATAGAACATAACATTAGCAATACATTTGCAATTTCAAATGTAAATATTTGGTGCCGCCGAATTATTTTATGGCATATTCAGGCATCTGAACCAAACCAAAAGCAATGTTATATTAATAATAACAACAATAATAATTGACATACATTTAAACAATTTAAAATTATTATCATGAAGTTAAGTTTATTTCCTTACATTACAGTTCCTTTGCTTGAGGTCTTTATCTGTTTCAGAGAATCTTGCTATCAAATACGGAAGAAAGAGATATCATTTCTGTGTTGAAAGAATAGGCAAAAGGTCTGACTACCTTAGTATTTTTTCACCACAATTTTAACCTCCATAAGTCCCCGGTCAGACATTAAAAAAGAAATATGAAAAAAAAAATATTTCTTCTTCGGCGGCTTCCTCTCAGTAGATTTCTGGCAAAAACTCTGAGAGTAAATAAAATTGCCATGAAAAGTTTCTCAAAAAAATCTGTCGTTCGGAGTCGCCTTTAAACTGTAGGTCCCGCCACTCATGTATAAAATTAACACACACAACATAAGTAGCGTGAGAAGCTAGGCCGTAATCCTGACTGAAGGGTTGTAATGGCCAATTATGTATGTATGTAAGTCCAGCTTGTAAGATGATATAGTGATCGCCAATGCTACACGTTCTGAATGATAAGATAAGAGATTAAGATAAAATGAACTTCAAAAAATTTGTCTAGAGTGCTGCGCCCGAGTACTCCTATATAAACCTCGAAGAAATCGAGGAAATAATTGGTTTTCGAGTTTATAAAATTAAGGGCCATTGTTACAACTTGCTGTTAACTAAAGGGAGGATTTTAATGGGAAGATAAATTGTTTTTCATTATTACGAGTACCCAATAAGATAGAAGTCAGCGTTAAGCTAAAGGGAAGATCATTCTACCTTTAACATTTAAAGTTCACTTCAATTCTGAACTTGCCGTGTTATATACATTATTTTCGATATGGCAATAATCGAATAATAAACATAACAAATAAGAAAACAAGTCGTTGCCACTGCGTTTTTAAAGAACTTTTTTAAAGTGGCAAAAGTTATCGATCGATTGCACTGGCATTGCCATATTTTTGAAAAAGTTAACTTAATTTTATCTGTAAGTTGTAATAATGAAAACAAGTTAAAGTTAACTTTATAGTTCCCTTTAGCTAAAGATACCTTTAACTAACCTTAACGGCAAGTTGTAATAATGGCCCTAAGAGGATTAAATTTCCTTCAAATTACAACAGAAAGATCAAGCAGCTGCACCTCTTTAGAAATACTAGAGTAGAGGAATGAGTAAAAATATTCTTACCATGACACTCAGGTGATGTTAACTTACTTAAATAGCCATTCTAATGCTTTAGTCAGGATTACAACCATCCCACCTCACCAATGTTGTGTGTGTTAAAATTGTCTTTGAGGGAATGGCCGAAAACTTTCTTTGAGAAACTTTCCATGGCAATTTTATTTACTCTTAGAGAGATTTTTTCGGAAGCCTGCTAAGAGGAAGTTGCCGAAGAAATTTTTTTTTCCATATTTTGTTTTGTTCAACTTGGCTATGTTGAAGTTTCAATCACGATCTCGTGTTTAATAAGTCAACATACTGCCGAGTAGACTTCAGTGAACGCATTTTATTTCTAAGCAACGAGAAATGAACCTGCTATTATTCTAGTGTCATTTACAATCAACCAGTCACATACTTAGCTAGTAAAAACTTGATAAAATTAACTGAAATAAAGTACACAAAATGATGAGGTGTTTTGTTAAAACCCTCCGTTCCTTAAAGGATGAACGGAACAACCATAATTATCCGCACTACTACAGGAGAATACGGTCTCTATATATTTCAGTCCAGACTTTAAGCAACTTTTTTATTTTTTTTGTTAAATTGCTTTCGTCTTATGTTAGTTGTTCTATGACATCTTTAAACTCAAACTTTCCGTAGCTAGTGATGCATTCTTACCGTGTCTGTAAAAGAAAAGCAAAATAGCACGATTATGTTCTAAAATTTTCATAAATTGCCAAACGTCGATAACTTTTACGGAGTAACCTCAAGAGTAATATCAAATTGCCCCACGTAGGACTCGGAGAATCCAGAAGTGTTTCTAGAGAAACCAATTCTTTGCCACTCGATCCCAAATAATTCATTTTGATTTTACCTGACTAAATAACCCTTCTCCAGTCGTCTGCCTGCCATAATGCATATTTTGGTGCAAAGTTCAAATGGAAAAACTATGCAAGCAAAATATGTCACCTGAACTTTAAAGTTTGGCTGTGGATCCGTGGATGCTATGGGGTTACATGACTACAAAGAGGATTGGAATAGTAGCAGAAAAATCTGGTTTATGAACCAAGGATTTCATTTTCGAACACGATAATGACTGTAAGCATGCCAACAAGCTTACAAGAAAAAGGCTTTATGACAACCGTTAGAAAATTCTTGATAGGCAGTCATGATCTTAACTTTAGTCAACCTTTCTGGGAAGTTCTATAACTATAAATATAATGTTGTTGTTGTATCTACCGCATAGGTATTTGTTAATACTAGCCAAGTATTATGAGAGCCATTTGAAGGGCAGTATAATAGTATATCCGCGAAAATACTAAAGCCAGAGTCTTTATAATGTTGTTTGAATAAATTTGTATAGTTTGATGAAGAGTTGACAAGAAACTCATTTTAAAACCGTAAAAGTTGCAAGTAAATCTCAAGGCTTTACAAGTGAATTCCAGGATTGAAACAAAGGTGGTACAAAATTTTAATTTTAAATTGTTGTGCAACTATCTTCAGTTATATAGATTATTAAAAATTTATTTTAATTTTTTAATATTTTAATATTAATTCAGTAATTTAGAATATTAATTATATTAGAAGACTTAATTATAGTTTGTTTGTATAAAATTTGATTAACTTTTGCGCAGCAAAGCAATGTGGATTTCTTCTTAATTTTTTTCTATCTTAGCAAACAAATTTTTTTTATATTTGAAAAATTAAGAAAGAATCATATTCTATTAAGTCATTCAAGAAGAGTTTTATAATTTATCATAATTTTGTTTCTTCTCCTCTGTTTTTTTCTCTTTGCTATAAAATTATTCTTTATCTGTTACTATAAATCTTATTTTTTTTTTTTGAGTTGAGTTTCATAAGTTTCTGACAAACAAATTGTGTTCCTGGATACGTAATGTTAATAATTAAAATATTCGGTAACTTTTGAACATTTATCAAGATTTATGTTGTTTGGCAATTTTTTTTTATTATTTCTCCATTATAAAGGATTTTTTTATATTTTCGATTTCAGTGAATAGATAAGAATTAATAAATGCATAATCATAACATACGTGATGTTCAAAAGAATAAAAAAAAAAAAATAGCGAAAATGAAAACAAATATTGTTATTATAATTTATTAATAATAAATAAGTTATTTTTGAATATTAAATCAAAAAATCAAAAAAAATTTTTTTTTAATTAATTATGTTTAGCTTAAGTGGTATTTATTGTTAATCGAATATAGATTGCGTTTAATTGTAATTGAAAAATTTAAAAGTTTGTTGCTTAAGTCTTTGGTTTCATTTGTCTATAATGAAACTATTATGGAAATAACATTACTGAGGATTGCAGTCTAAGGACTAAGTAGTGAAATTTGTATTTCATACATACATAATTGGCCATTACGACCCTTCAATCAGGATCACGGCCTAGCTTCAAACATCACTTATGTTGTGTGTGTTAATTTTATACATGAGTGGCGGTACCTACAGTTTAAAGTCGACTCCGAACGACAGATTTTTTTGAGAAACTTTTCATGGCAATTTTATTTACTCTCAGAGTTTTTGCCAGACATCTGCTGAGAGCAAGCCGCCGAAGAAATATTTTTTCATATTTCGTTTTTGATGTCTAACCGGGGATTCGAACCCTTGCCTTTCGTCTAATGAGCCAACACACTACCTACTAGACTACGGCAACTGTATACTAAGTGCTAAGTAGTAAATTACCATTGATGTTGTTGACGAGCAGCATAGGGTAACCGTATAAAGATTGAGGGGAGTAGCTTTTAGTATTTTTAGATTTTTTTTCATGGCATTTTATTTACTTTCAGAGTTTTTGCCAGAAATCTGCTGGGAGGAAGCCGCCGAAGAAATGTTAGACAATAAAGAAAATATTTGTTGACCCATTGAAGTAGCCCGGTTTGTGTTTTTAGGTTCAATGGCTGTTTTTAGGGTTTTTGATATACTAATTTACAGTTTTGCTATAAATTCGAGCAATGGCCTTACCTTGGTCGCTGTAGTAAATAGTCAAATAAAGTCAAATTTAATATCTATGGCCCATCACCAGGTATTTGTTGGACGATCATGGCTTCCTGGCACTTGAAGATTCCACTCTACTGCCATTCTTGCGTTACTATTGTACTTACAACTTATCGTACGGAAGATTCACCTTCACTTTCTACGTTTAATTACTGCAGTATGGTTTTCTCATTATTTAGTCTAAATTTAAAATCGCCTTAGTCTAGCCGATAGTTTATTGGCTTATTAGACGTACGACCACTGTTCAAATGCCAGATCAGACATCTCAAACAAAATGAAATTTGAATATTTCTTCAGTGATTTCCTCTCAGTACATTTCTAGCAAAAACTCGGGAAGTAAATAAAATTTAAATGAAAGAGTTCTCAAAAATCTGTCGCTTGGACTCTGCTTTAACAAGTAAATCCCGCTACTTATGTATAAAATGAACACACATTTCTCAACATGGTGTGAGAAATTGGGTGGTAATGAACAATTATGTTTGTAAACACCAGAATCAATCATTTTACGTGTTTCCAGAAGTTTAAAATGAAAAATTTCCTCCAATCTCATCAAACACACAGTATAACCTCTCTTGGTATCGATTTTAGCTTTATCATCGTCTTTTCAGCACTTTATTGACATACGTTACATACGATTGATCATTGCTGTAACAAGAATGAAGCAAGGAATTCAGAAATGAGCAAAAATGTTATGTGTTTCATCATGACAGTGCAAGTTCAATATAATTTTTAAATTTCAACAGCAACAGAGAGATAGAGAGAGTTTAATATGGCAGGTTTGTTTCATTTACCATATTGTCAAGGCCTTGCACCTCCTTTTGATCTCTTTATTAAGTACTCCATTAATAGTGTGAAGTCGCCCTAGTCTAGTGGGTAGTGTGTTGGCTTATTAGACGAAAGGCCAGGGTTCGAATCCCCGGTCAGACATCAAAAACGAAATATGAAAAAAATATATCTTCGGCGGCTTCCTCTCAGCAGATTTCTGGCAAAAACTCTGAGAGTAAATAAAATTGCCATGAAAAGTTTCTCAAAAATCTGTCGTTCGGAGTCGACTTTAAAATTAACGTATAAAATTAACACACACAACATAAATGGTGTGAGAAGCTAGGCCGTAATCCTGACTGAAGGGTTGTAATGGCCAATTATGTATGTTAATAGTGTACCTTTTGAACTTTTTGCTTAGAAAACTTCGAATTTCTTCGATCAAAAGTTATCGCTTAGAAGAAGATACACATGGTTTGATAAAGCTTGTTTAAAAAAATATAAGAAAAAGGGTGTTTAATTTATGATGATATGGTGGTAAACCAATTTTCTGAAAGGCTAATTTATAAATGAATTATATTTATTGGGATTCTGTCCTAATAAAACGGTATTAATGGTTATCAAATTAATATAAAAAAAAAAAACTTTTACGACTTTAAAATTAATACTTCCTAAAGAGAACTAATTTTTAGCTATTAAATGCACGCCTTTAATAATTATTTTCGACCATATTAATCATATCCATTAACCAGAAACTGTTTTATTTAACCATTAAAATCATTTAATTAAGCAAAATCAAATTAGTTTTTGATTAAATTTCAAAATTCATAAAGAGCTTCTTTAGTTTATGTTTTGACATTATGAATCATTTCATGGGTTAATACACTTTAAACTCCCATTGTGTCTTTAATTTCCTTATAAATTTGTTTATAATCTTAATGATAATCTTTACTTTTATGTTTGAAAAAATTTGTAAGTTTAACTCCTAAAAGAAACTCTATTATTAGCCATATTAGGTAGACGCTACAGTTCATATAATTTGTAAATGTTTTTAAATAAAGAAGAAAATAGAAAAATTATAACAGAAATAGACTTCCAAGAAATTTTATTTAAATTTAAATTAAAAACACATTTAAAAACATTAACATATAATGCCTATACATGTGTAATTCGTTTTGAACATAAAATTCTTTTGTCCAAGTTTTAAGTTTACTGTTATAAACCAGAATTATGTCATATTATTTATTGTATTATAAGTTTAATTGACTTTTTTGCCTCTTTTGTAATAAAATATTGACGTCTTTACCCTTAAAATATGAATTTTTTTATAAAATGCTTGTCTATTGATGCCAACAGATTCTAATAATTTTGTTTAATAATTACTTAATAATACAACGAAATTAAATTAATAGTTTGTGTTTAAATTTCTATAAATAGTGGGCGTTTAAGGAAACAAAAGTTTTTAATTATTTTGTTAAGAATAAACAATTTTTTTTAGGAGACAATATTTATTGTTTTTGGCTCAATGGAATGAAAAATACACCATTGGGCCCGGCATTCATGCATAAAATGAACATACACAAAGTGAGTGGTGTGAGAAGGTAGGTTGGAGTCCTAGCTAAAGATTTATAATGATGAATTAAGTAAGTAAGCAAGTAAGTAATACAAACAAATATCACATGCATACATAACATAAATTACCACCCTTCAGTCAGGATTACAACCTAGCTTTTCACGTCACTGTTGTGTGTGTGTTAATTTTTTATATGAGTGCCAGAACGACAGATTATTCAAAAACTATTCATGGTAATTTTATTTACTTTCAGAGTTTTTGCCAGAAATCTGCTGAGAGGAAGCCGCCGAAGAAATATTTTTTATCGGGTGGGCCATCTATCGATTGGAATTTGAACCATTTTGAATCTGGCAATACTTATGTCATTTTATTCTCTCACAAAACTCACAATATTATCTCCACTAAATGTAATGAATCGATGTACGCTTGAGCAACGTTTGGATTTATTGGAAATCTATTTTCAAAACAAAGACAATTGGTCTTTTCATAGGAAGCTGATTTTCATCTTAATGGGTACGCTTATAAGTAGGTGTTTGATGCGAGTAGGTGTTTGATGCGGTTTGTGGAGTGGAAGCATCATTGGTCCATATATCTTTGAAAATGATGACGGCAAAACCATTATGTTCATTGGAGACACCTATCGCACCATGATGGCCAATTTTTTTGTACCCACTTTTCATGGTGTTGATGTGGTGGATGTTCGGTTTCAACAGCATGCTGCAATTTGCCACTTATTTCATGTCACAAAAGATTTATTGCGTCAAACGTTTAATTAGCCGAAATGGTGATGCTAATTGGCAGTCAAGAACCTGCGATTTGATACCGTTGGACTATTTTCTTTGGGGCTACGTTAAAGAAAAGTGTTATGCCGGTAAACCGGAGGCAATTTAGAATTTGAAGACCAACATTTAGAATGCCATTGCGAGATGCGACCCCGTACACTCGAAAAAATGCATGAAAATTTGTCAGATTGAATGAGATACTGTGTGGCCAGCCGCGGTAGTCATACGAATGAAATAATATTCTTTTCCTAAACGGAGCAAGTTTACTTCACGAAAAATAAATAAATTTGGCAAAATTTCAAACGATTTTTTATTGCTTTTTGAAATTTAAACTTTTAAATGGCCCATCCTAATATTTCGTTTTGTTGGTGATGTCCTCACGTCTAAGAAGCTGATCCACTATCTACTAGATTACAAGATGATTTAAAATATACGACTAAGCTCTACTTTCTTACATTTTCAGTTGGGTTTTCCCTAAACTTTAATGAAATGAAATGTTTTATCAAACTTTCACATAAAAACTACTTTTTACGTATTAATTTTGTAACACCCACTACTATATTGAAATTAAAGATTAACTCCTATTACAGACCTATCATCATTAAAAAAACTTACCAATACTTTTGAGATGTGGCCACCCAATTTGAAATGCTTTCAAATTAAAATTTTCTACTTGATTTTAAAAACATTTAGAAAAAAATTCAATTATACTCGTATCATATCAAAAACAATACAAAAAACAAAATAATTAAATGCGTGGGTAACACACGCGTTTTGTTTAAATAAAAAATCTCTATTCACACCATAAAGCATAGAAAATAAATTGAAGTCTAGACACTATTTGTTTTGTCTTTGAGGAGTTGAAAGAAGAAAAATTACCAACGATTTATAATGCAATACTTTAATGCCAACATTATGGCAACAAAAACAAATTATATAGGGAGATACAGTCAGCCACAATAAAATGTGTCAAAATTGTATGTCAGTTAGTGCGAGTATAAATTGAAAAAAAAATAAAAGTTTTAAAGCACCCATAAGTAAAGCCTATTTGGGCGTTGATTAATGTCTATTAAATGATGTGCAACAAAGCATCAAAAAGTTTGTATCAAAAAAGATCGTAAAAAACTTACCAAATGTGTTAAACACTTAAACGGCGAGAGAGAGAGAGAAAAAAAGGTGCAGAAAATGATGATGATTTACTTATGACATCATTTTAAAAGACACGCACACACATGAATTTTAAAAAACGAATAAATAGACTTAGTGGAGCCTTATCAACTAAAGAAGCGGAGATTTAAAAATAAAAATTAGTTTTAAGTCTGGAAGTAAAATTTTTGATTTACGATTAAGTATGTTAATTAAGCCACTATTTTGTTTATGAAATAAGAGTGTTTGGGTGGAGAATTATTTACTGTTTTATAAATTTTTTATTATCAATCAAATCCACTTTTTATTAGTGACCTATTTGCTAAGGGATATTCTCTTCAGTTATAATGTTGTTTCTTGCACTAAAACAGTGTCATTTCGTATTAGAAAATAAAGAGATTCAGGAATAGTCAGACATTTGAAAAGGATATGCAGAAGGATTATTTATTTGATGTATACAATGATGGACAGATCAATGGGGAACTACAGGACATGAGAACATATTTGAGAACAGCTCATGTGCAGTTAGACTAACACAAAACCTAGTATGTGTTGGTATAACCGGGACAATCGAAATTTATATTATAAAGGCGTTGGAAGCTCGATTGGATTTAAATCTGTTGAATACGGTAGTGAAGAGCAGTATTAGAAGACTAAATGAATCAAATTAAGGAACGACTTAATTAAGGGGATTTCAAAGGCCTTCGAGACCTAATAAATCAGTGGCTGGATTAATTATCCCTAGACAGAACGAGTAAGTTTGATAACTTTGAGAAATATTTCTTACTTAGAAAGAAAAGTGAAAAAGCAGCAACCGGTAAACTATATAATCCCATAAATGTGTGACTGTTCTGTGGTAAAGGTAAAGGGTTCAGAATACATATTGTGAGCGGAGCAGGAGCAGTTTTTGTTTCCAAAGTGAAATATTCTGAGCACATGGGAAAGGTTAGATTAGGTTAAGTAAGTTGGCGGACCCTCATTAAAGGAAGTGGTCCCTATTAAGCCAGCATTTAGGCCCATCGTGATACCACAATCAATTCTACCCGGGAATCACACATTCCTTAGAGCAAATAAACCCGAGTTCAAAATAAATCTTGCTATTGCATCATTACTTATAATAGAAAGCTCGGTTTAATATGTCAGAAAATGAAAGTGTCGTCTCTTTACGATAAGAGCAAGACACATGAGGTAAAATATAGTCACTTCCTACTCCTTAGACCTATAGCTTGTGCAGAAGTTAGACTTGACATTCCAGCATACCTACAGAAACCACAGTGGCTTGTAAGAATTGCTATTGTGCGATGTATGGCTATGCAGACTATAGTAATATTGCATGTACCACTGAATTTAACTTCAAATTATCGTAAGCAGTCGGAATACCTTTGCCTTATAATATTTCGATGATTGAAGACGTTATCATCTTATTAGACGTGAAGCCATGAACAAAAATATTTCTTCGGCGACTTTCTCTCAATGGCTAAATACTTAAACATTAAAGGCATTTAATAACTTTTAAGGAAGAATTATTATAGGGAGTAGATGCATCGTTTTATTTCAATTTCCTATAGGAAAAAAATTCATTTCAATACAAGCTTTTTGTCTTCTCATAAGACCTACATAAGCTAGCACAGGGCATAGTAAACCATTACTTTACAAATTTTTTTTTTTTTTTGATGTTGAAAACTGTTGAGTTGTATTATTTTGGTCAGTAATTGTTTTTATTTTTGTATTACAATTTAAATAATTTATGTTTTTAGTTAAAAGTGCTTACGTTAAACCTTTGTTAAATTCTTATTGTTATTGTTTTAAGAGGTTTTTTATTTGGTAATTGTTTTTAAGTTTTTTAATGTATTACCTTGACTGTGTAGTCTAGTTTACACAAAACTTTTATTGTCTTGTAAAGTAAAATTAAAAAGAAAAAATTTTTTAATAAATTTAGTTTTGTGGTGACTTTAGCCAGTTGTTTGTTACAGTTATTTGGTCAGTTTTTTTTTTAGTTTTAAACTTGTTTTTATTCATTCATTCATATTCACATACATTTTCCATGTAAATGACAAACTAATGGTGTTAAAGGGCGCTCATTAAGTTTGTGGTTTATTGCAGTAGATGGCGTAATAATAAGACAAAAATAATACGATTCATATACATTAACGTTTTGTAATGTTGAAAATAAAATTTATCAACTCATTTTGAATTTGGTTAAGCAAGGTTAGGGCACCTAAGATAAGAGCAATTTCTGACATACATTGAATGGCAATCATTAGAAATAAAAATCAATGCTTTTAAGCATATACGTCGAATAAGTTACATACGCTATTATATAGTTTAAATTGATTTAGATTAAGCAACGAACCATGAACTCATTTGTTTTAAATTTCAATGATAAATAAATAAAAAAAAAACTGTTTCACCTTTCGTTCTTTTGTATGAATGCCAAGAATTTTGCAAGACAAATTTAAATTCATTTTAAGGTAACTCTTATGCAGATTCTGGGACATAGGGATATCGCAATCATACAAACATAAGTACATTATGATTATTACAACCCTTCAGTCAATATTACGACCTAGCTTTTCACACCGCTTATGTTGTGTAAGTTTATTTTATACACGAACGACAGATTTTTGAGAAATTTTTTCATTCCAATTTTAGTTATCCTCAGAGTACTCAAAAGGAGTATATTTTTTCATATTTCATTTCGTTAGAGACGTCTGATCTGTAGTTTCAAATGTGATTTAACGTCTAATAAGCCAACTGCACTTTAAAATCCAAACGTTTAAAATCTCTTTTGACTGTATTAATGCAAATGAAAAACACAAAAGACTTAAGAACAAAACTTGTTTTTAGAAATTTTTCTTTAATGACATTTTTTAAGCTCTCGACCTCATTTGAAGATTCAAAACTAAGAGAGAAGTGCATATTAAACCCATTGGATACAATATCTAGAATATTCTATCTATGGTCTAAGAAAATTGAATAATATTTTGCTTAAATGAATTTATATTGCAAAATTAACACATACAGCATAAGTGGTGTGAGAAACTAGGTCGTCATCCTGGCTAAATGGTTGTAAAAGCCAATTATACAATGAACGTCAAAAGAAACTTTACACTAAGGATAAAATCCTAATAATCAACAAACTCAACTTTTACCATTTAAGGAGAGTGCCCGAAAAAATTTGAAAAAATTTCAAAATTTTGTATATTTTTTTAATTTTAAAGACTGATAATGAAACAATTTTAAAATAAAAATAACGGTAATTTATGAATGTATATTTTTTTAATGTACAGTTTCTTTTGATGCTCACTGTATATGTATGCATATAAATTTATCTTGTAGAAAATAATTTAAAAAAAAAAAAAATTGTTGAGTTAGTAACTTCCTTTTTAAGAATTTTTTCTAACAAATTAATATTAATAAGGCTTGTCTGACCTATCTAACGGCTATAGGTCAATTACTAAGTATTATTTATTAAACAAATTTAAGAATTTACAAATTAAATGTTTATTATTATGTTTGTTAAGGAAGTTTTCTGACGTGTAAGTACTTAAAAAGAAATCAATATGCTCTGATGCCCACTAGCATTGGTTAATAACATAAATATTTCCTTAATTAAATTTTAGCCAGCAATGAACTTGAATTTTTAAACGCATTTAAAACTACAAAAAATTTTTAATAAATATTTTTGTAGAATTTTAACAATTTCGTGCAGTTTTTTCCAAAAAAAATTTTTTTTAACATAAAATTTTTAAGTGCGTGCAAAAACTAATCAATAAATAAATTACAGTATACGCCCAAAATGAATGCATGAAAAACGGACTTTAAAAATATATAATTTGGTAAAAAAAAAAAATTATAAAAATATTGTAAATTATTCCGATGTTAGTTTATAAAAGTTGTTGGCTTGCTAATATTGTGTGTATGTGTGTGTGTTAAAAAAAAAAGAAAATAAAGGTCAAGACCAGTAGTCCATAAAGTGCGTAATTTACAATTCAATTTAATTTATTTACTATTATTTTCAATGCATTGATATGGATTTATTTTATTTTTTTATTATTGTTGTTTTTTATTTATTTATTTTTTTTGTTACCATAATAACATGTTTTAGACAAGTTTTATTATGGTTGGATGTATAATATTTTAATATCACCACTATAATTGGTTTTATGGTACGTGCTTAAGCTCAAAATGAAAAAAAAAACAAAATAAAACAATTTAAATTGAAAAATTTTTTATTGAAAAGTAATTGCAAATTATGGCACAAAAAAAAAAACAAAATGAAGCCGCATAATCATAGAAATTGAAACAAAATTTTATTTGAAAACAAAAAACAAAAAGCAATAAAATTGAAATTAAAATCATTTCAATTTCCATTCGTGCTGTATGTGTGGTCCGTACTGTAATTGAATTATTAATTAAATATTCAATTTTAGTTTCTATTACAAAATTTATCAATTATTATTTTATATGGATCATATCGTATCGTACATATGTGCACGGCATGATTGCTTAATATTTCAACGTACTCATATGCAAGTATTTCATTTCATTTCATTTGATTTTTTTCAAATGCAAAATATAATTCCAGATATGAATCTATTTTTTTTTTTTTGTTTATTTTTTCGTTTTGGCGGTTTATCAAAAAAAAAATAAAGAAAAAAAAAAAAAAAAAAAAACTGACTTCAACCATAAAATCACAGTTTAGTCACCAGCAAATTATTTTTTTTTTATTTTTATATTTAACGTGTGCCAAGTGACCGATATTGTGTATACATTTTATAGAATCTCATATTATTTTGTCGTTTTATTAACGACCAACTCACGTGTGTCTCGATTCTGCTTGTAAAAATGTTTTACAATTCTAATTTACTTTTATTGTCTTTGCCATTTGGTGACTCTTTGTTTTAACGACCACAGTCATTGTTGTTGCTATTGTTATTAAATACATTGTTTAGCCATTAATGTTATAAAAAGCAGAGTTTCTCACAATATTATGTAAGGGGCATGTAATCTTGGTCTTATAAGAAGTATGGTTGGTTGAAAATTATTTTATCATTCCTCATCGATTCATATTTCTTTGAGTATAACGTTTGCTAGGCCATCACTGCCAATGGCGAGCACAATAGGTCCATGATTACCGTCTTCTTTTGGTTGGTTAATGAATTTGATGATCTGGACACCAACGATACTTGAAGCAAAGTGCCTCACATTTTATGCCGCATTGGATATTGTGCACCAACAATTTGAGGAGCGTTAGATTTCTTCTTTTAGGACAATCAAGCATGTAATTATGATATCTTATAGACTTGCATTAACAACCAAGAATCCATTGAGTGTATGCAATGGTGGTCATGGCAATATATAAAAAGGCAGAATGACTATAGAAATTGCTTTGGTACACTTCGATGAATATCAAACACTGGCACGCATTGATATAACGCCGGATACCGTTTCATAGGCTAGAGTCATGGAGATTATGTTCAGGACAAAAGAAGACGAATCTAACATTAGATTCATTAGGTTCGTTCATTAGTTTTATTAACAAATCGAGTAGCTGGAAGCTCCCTACTTAAATGTCCCTTCTATTATATTCGTATGTGTTAAAGAGAGCTAGTATGACAGCGAATCTATTCTGACCAAAAGGACATATTTGGAATACATGGGAAAACTTGCAGGTATCTGGCAAAGAGATATTTATGCTATTAGGAAATACATACATACACAGATAATCGGTTATCACAATATTCAGGATTACGACTTTGCTTCACACTCTACCCATGTTGTGTGTGTTAATTTTATCAATGAGTAGTGGGACATACAGTTTCTGAGAAACTTTTCATGGCAATTTTATTTACACTCAGAGTTTTAGCCAGAAATCTACTTAGAGGTTGTCGTCTCACGTCTAATACTACCAATTAAAATATGGTGACTTTAGCACTTGCTATACGTAAATAAGGCTGCTAATTTAGGACTTAGCGCAATGAGGTTCTCTCGAAATAGTGTTATCGTTTGCTACATCTTAGGTCATGTGGGAATTCAAGGGAATTAACAAACAGATGAGCTTGCGATGAGGGAATCTTTCATACAACTTTTAATCTTTTCTGTGGAAAGAGGTTTCGAAAAGGAAGATAAGAGAGCCAGAGACTCTTTTCAAGCTAAACTGGTTTAAGGCAATCGAAACTTTTGCTAAATAATTGTAGTATAAAGAGATTAAAGTTTTGCATCAGAATATCCAGCCTAAGGATAGTCAACGGCCTTCTGACTAGAGAAAAGAATATTTGCCCGTAATTTGAAACGATTCAAGCCGAATATATTGCCGATTGATGAAAAATCGTTAACCAGTTTATTTTTGAGAGTCAGAAGAAAACATCAGGGTGCTTATGAAGCCTCTACTGGCACCAAATTACGTTGTGAAGTTCATCAGGACAACAGAATTGAGAAAATATTACTAAAAAAAACTCTATGTAGATAAGGGGGAGTACAATACATCATTTGGTTGCAATACAACGGTAGCATAACAGTAAAAAATTTGATTTAAATTTTTTAAGCATTATTTTTGTTTATTTTTAAACTAAAGTTTTGAAGTGTTTTGAAAGACTTAAGAAACAAACATTTTCTTATTGCAAATTTGACTGCCTATAAATTGAAGTCTTTTTCTTTTATTTTTGAGTCTCTATTACAAAAACGAAAAAAAAACAAAATGTTGGGAAACCCAGCCGCAAAGATTATCGATATTTTTATTTGTTTTTGTACTAACTGTGTCAATTACTTTGTTTAGTTATTTTTCTACAATTTTTCTAAGATTTATTTTTTTTCTAAGGAAAAAAAGTTCAACCTGTTTGACTTTAAGTTTCAGTTTCTTTCAAATAATGTTTGTATTCATGTCTTGTAGTGACTGCTTTTTAAGATAAACTCATGATTTATGATATTGAAATTAAATTTTTTAAATAAAATATTCTAACGGTAGCAAAATGAATAAAATAAATACAAGTTAAGCTAATATATGATATGTATAACAAAAATATATTTACTTTAAATAAAAAGTAAAAATTTTTATTTTCTATTGAAATTTATTGTCATTTTGTTTCAATTAAATTAATTAAAATGTTATACTGAGGAAATAAATTATTAAAGACATCTGGGAGATGATCATCGTGATATATAAGTAATGTTAACCTTTTAAAGTGGTTAGAAGCGAGTGGATGGTAAAATTTAAAATTTAAATTTTATTTTTTTAAATTTATGGTTTGTTTAAAAAAGGAGTGCTTAAAATGAAGATTTTTTTAAATGCATTAGTGATTCATGGTATTTAAAATTAGTCATAGGAAATGGTTTGTAAGAATGAATAATTATTTGTGAACATACATACGTACATTATTGATCATTACAACCCTTCAGTCAGGATTACTACCTAGCTTCTCACACAACTTAATTTTTATACATGAGAGTTTAAAGTCGACTCCGAACGACAAAGTTTTAAGAAACTTTTCATAGATATTTTCTGAGAGGAAGTCGCCAAAGAAATGTTCAAATTTCGTTGTGCTGGAGATATCCGACCTAGGCTTTGAACCATGTTCTCACTTCTAATAAGCTAACACACTACCTACTAGACTACTGCGATTTATTATTATTATTGGTTCTCATGTTTCTTTATAAATTTTGAAACTTTTCTAGACCTTATTTCTTGACAAGCTTCAGAATACTGTTCTGTGTCAATAATTCCCTTCCCAGCATCTAATATTCCCTCATGTATTTCCTTCAGGGATGCATTAATTTCATACTCCCAATACTGACAATTTTATGATCGACCTATATTTCTTTGAGATCGAAATTTGCCAGAGACCATCAAAGTTAACGTCGAGTACTATAGATCGATGATTACCAACTTGTTTTGACCTGAATTGTTTGATCTGGATATCAACGACATGCGATGTCAACAGAAAGGCGATACCACTCAGCTCATGTCGGAATATTCTCCACGTCAGATATGAGGTAATGTGAACTGGCCACCGAGATCATGCGAATTTACTGCAATGGATCTCATAATATGGGATTTTCCTATATCACAGTAATTACTGCGAGCCACAAAACCAACATAATTCGGCTTGATTTCTACGCCTGAGTCATGGAAAATTAGACGCTTTTTGATGTTCTTCAATCCAGAAAAGCCTTCATCTTATCATGACCGTAAAATGGATGAATCTCTCAGTTCTTTAAACGAACGGAACACCTCCTTTTTAATAAAATTTTATTGTTTGCACATGTTGTCGAATGCTATAAGCGTCTAAGGGTATGCCACTTTTTCTCTTGTGTGGTTTTCATAAGGAGCACAAACAATAGCCGTCCCCAAAGTCAACATAACCTATGCCATATTTCAATTTTAGCCGAAGACGCTTCATCTAGTGAGCCGTTGACCGATGTAATATTTCATACATAATTGCTGCACACTGAGAAGCTATGGCAGGCATTTGCACGATGTTATATTAAACGTATAATGGCATCAATTGGTCTTTGAAACAAATTAAAAATATTCAATATTCCAACCACTTTGTTTTATTTAAATTTAAAGCTTCAAAGTGCTTAAGAAAAAACCTTTTACAAACTTTAACTATTTTGTGAGAGTGTTAAATATTATTTTTTTAGATTTAAATATGCTCAAGTGTTCCATTTTTTTAAACAATTTTCTTTATATTTCGTATATTTTTGATTGTATAAGCTTTGAACCCCAATAAAGTTTTTTTTCCTTTAAGTCTTTTGTTTTTGTTTCTTAAGTCTTTTGTTTTCCTTTTACGTTAACTGTTTGTTAACTGCTTTTCTATAAATTTCTGCACACCTGCCAATTTTTTTTTTTAAATATAAATCATATGACAGGCAATAAAAAGCTCGTAAAATTTTTATGAGTACCAAATTTGTCTCAAATTTTATTATAAAAAATAAAAAATGAGTATCGAAACAAACCCTTCTTTCTAACATTACAACATAAATATGCAAATTGTCGGTTTATATGAAATAACTTTTATAACGTCTACTATAATTTACATTTTGCAGACATGCCTATGGTAAATATAATGCTTTTTTCTGTTATTTTTTTATGTTCATGGCACCGGAAGTGTCAACAATGTTTTTAAGCCATTTTGGTTTTTTTATTTTGTATTTCTTGTATTTGTTACGGCCAGATGAAATGCAAAAAGAGAAGCCATATTTAACAATTAGTCAGGCACACGTAAATAAACATTTGTTGTTAAAGGTTATGCTGGTTGCCGCGGCATGACTTGGCTTGTTGCAGAATAGACAGTCTCAAGCCATAAACTAAACGACAAATAACAGCAACAACAGTTCGGTTTTGTTATTTCTCTGCAATATAGCAAAGAGTTGAAAGCGTGCTTTATGATTGTTTAACAAGACTGTTAAGTTAGAGGAATATATATACATAGACAAGGAAACTGCACGTGCGACATCTGAAATTTATTTTCGAAAAAGAAGGATTTTTTTTTTTTTTTTTTTTTTTTTTTTTTTTTTTTTTTTTTTTTTTGAAGGAAAAATTCCTATAAATTATAAATACTAGCTCATTAGCTTATTAACTCACTTTGACATTCATTAGAAAACATAAATTCTATAAACAAAGTCACTGTAAAGGCCTGTTGTGGCACAGTGCACACAGTTTTAATAAATCACTAGCAGTCTCATTAACAACTCAATGAGTTTTTAAAGGTCTTTAATTGCAAGGTGTTAACCTCCTTTCCATAAAAAAAATATGAAAATAAATTATAAAAATCACACAAATTATTCCTATAAAATTTGGCGACAATTCTTAAGATTTTTTTTTTTTTGCAAATTTTTTTCTGTTACACTTCTTGCCATTAACTTTAACTCGATGCCAAAAATATTATTTGTTTTAATAACTTTTCACACAAGTCAAAACCTTAGACTATCTATGAAAAAAAGAAAACAGAATTGATTAATTGTTATTATGACAAATGGGCTTAAAGTTGGTTTTGGTTGAATTCAAGATACACAACACATGTGTTGTGTTACATTGCCATTAAACACTTATGCAAAATTGTTTGTATATCTTACATACATAGAGTTTGGAAAAATAGGCACCACAATAAACAACTTAACACGATAGTACACAGCAACACAAACAGCAACACAACAAGCAAACGAAAAGGAAAAATGTGAAGCAAAAAAAAAAAAAAAACAAAAATTATATCGTAGTTAATTAAGATGCGTAGGTTGTATACAAGTGTCATACGGTGTACATAATGGAGTGGCTTCGAGTAGAACGAACGTCAACATAAAAAAATATATTGTACAAGTGGTGGTCTCTGTTTTATCTCTATAAAAAGTGGAATGGTACAGTGGTATTCAATTATGAAAATTTCATTTATTTTAAATGAACATTTTGTAAATTTTTTTTATTTACTTTCAGATTGTTTTAGCAAATTTTGATTGCCGAAGAAATCTAATGAAATGTTATGGTGTTATTCTAAATCAAGTTCGGTTCTTAAGTCTTTTATTTGTTTTAATTTTTTTTAAGAAATATAATCAGTATATCTGAGTCGAAATTGGCTCTTAGATTTATCATTAATTTATTTACATTTTTAACAAATTATATCGGGTCTTTCATTAATAGCTTCCTATATTAAAATTTTTTATTCGTTTCAAAGACCTCTAGATACCATTATATGTGGAAATATCCGAAACAGCTTCTTGCATTACAGACATACTTGGTCATTACAATCCTTTAGTTAGGATTATGACCTAGCTTCTTCCATTACTTACGTTGTGTGTGTTAATTTTATACATCAGTGGTAGAACCTACAGTTTTAAGTCCACTCCGAACGACAGATTTTTAAGAAAATTATCATGGCAAATTTATTTACTCTCAGAGTTCTTGCCACAAATTTGGTGAGAGTCAGTTGCCGAAGAAATAGTAAAATTTCGTGTTTGTTTGGTATGTCTAACCTGGGCTTTGAACCGTGGGATCACGTCTAATATGTCAACACACTACTTACTAGATAGACTGCGGCGACTTCATCATAAAATTTAAGTAAAACAGAGAGTATGTGCGATATCATCGAAATTTTAAAGACTTTTTAATACCATTATGTGTGACGTATATCATCGTCCAAATGTCTGACACAGAGGTTTAGGCTCCAGCAATTATGTATGAAATACAACATTATTCAACAGCTTATTGGGTAAAGTGCATTCGGTTGAATTTGACATATGACATGAATCATGTTAACTTTCGGGATGGCTTTGGTATGTGCGTCTTAAGAAAACCTGACAAGAGAAAAAGTGGCATTTCGATAGACGAATATAGCATTTGACAACAAGCAATAAAATTATTTTATCAAAAAAGCCGTATCCGTTCGGACAAAGCACCGCGCGATTCGCCCTTTTTATGATCATGACAATCGAGCTACCTAGAAGACTATTTGCACTATAGTAGATAAATTCGAGTCTATTGGTCCAGTGAATGATACATGAAACTTAAAATTTGCCAAAAATTATCGCTGCTGTCCGTGTGAGAGTACAGGAGAGTCCGTGGCCTACGATATCGCATCGCTCACAAGAACTAGATCTTAAGCAGACCACAACTGAAAAAAATCTTGTTGAGGTGACTTGGAACCTATTAAATTATAGTGCGCGACAAATTAAAAGTAAAGAAACATAAACAATGACGTGAGTTCAGTGGAGCAGTGCAATTACCGCTAATTTTCATTGAAAAATTATCTTCAGCTCAGGGCCTCTTTCTGGGTAAATGGGTACGTGAAGAAACAAAATTATAGAATTGAAAGAGTGCCCAATGCATATCAAAAAACACACTGTTTTGTGTGGATTTTTAAATGAAGGCATCATCAATTCATATTTCTTTTACAACGGCATTGTTCAGGCCACTGCTGTAAGCAGCGAGCGCTATAGGTTGACGATTACCAATTTAGTTTTAATGAACTGGACACCAACGACATGTGGTTTCAACAGG
>QOCX01000407.1:37202-59401 GCA_005959815.1 Sarcophaga bullata | reverse complement strand
TAAATCGATATGAAGGCGCCGTAGTCTAGTATAGTGTTAACTTATTATACATCAGTCTTCGGTTGAAACCCTAGGTCAAACATTTCCTACAAAGCAAAATATGAAGAAATATTCCCTCAGTGTCTCCCTTTCAGCAAATTTCTGGCAAAAGCTCTGAGCGTATATGAAAAATTGGCATGAAAAATTTGTTAAAAAGAATCTGTTCAGCTATTCATGTATAAAATTAGCACACACAACATAAGTGGTATAAGAAGCTAGATCGTAATCCTAACTGAAAGATTGTAATGATCAACCACGTAAAAAAGTTTTGATTGCTATTGACCTCTAAAACGTGTTGTCAGGCAGTGAAACCTTCTGCTAAATATCCAGCATGAATACAGCCTCCAAATTAATTAGTTCTGGTTGTCCCTTGAATTAAACTTTATTCTTAAATAAAAGACTTGGCTATAACATTTGGTTGAGCAAAGTTTTCATTTTCGTTGAAGTATATCCTTGAAGGCATCTCTTGATAATCCACAGAAAGGTTCTGCGGTTGTTAACGGCGTGGAAGTTAAGTTAATATTCCATACAACTTCATACTGTTTTCGAGTTAAGCTCATAAGAGCCAAAGCCCTGATTGACAGATAGCATAGCTATGTTCGTTCTAAGTTGATTATTTTAGTCTGGACAAAAAACTTCAGCTTCTGTCGTAATATTGTGTATTTGACGCTCGGCTATACCAAAGAATATTCTCTCTTTTAATATAGTATGTTGCCTGTAGATCACATTTGGTACTAAGATTTCTTCCTGGCCCATCTCTATATCAGAGAACAGTCTCTGTCTTTTAGCACTAAGATTTTTTTCTTAAATCATAGTCTTCTGGTTAATGAGAGAGCTGTCAGCCATTCGATTCTTTAGGTTACAAAGTATCCCATTGTTCTAATCATAGTAACCAAAGCTCTGATCTACGCTAAGGTATACAAAAGACTGAGTATCGGTCAATGCTATACTTAGGTTGGACTGAGTATCGGCCAATGCTATACTTGGGTAGGACTTTATAACCCTATTATAGCAATACGCGCTCGGTATCTTGTCCAAATGCATTTCAAAATATTTCAAGTTTGTTTTGTATGCTTAGACTCCATCTCAGTCTCCTGCTTGTTATTGTGGCATTCAATTCAAACATTATTTTGTCTATAAGGCATGTTATAAAGATCAGTTCAACTGCTAAAGATTGCGTAGGGTATTAAAATCATGTGGTTAGATATTATGAGCACCTTTTTGACTAATAAATCTTAAATTGACCAATGCAATCATTTTGTTATTGATTTTTTTATTTTGTTTTTATTTTTTCGTTCAACTTTTATTGTATCGTTTGTGGTTGTCGTCAATAGGGTTGTTGCTGTTCTTGCAATGGCTGTGTGTTGATTGTATTGCCGCTATGAACGTGCCAAATTCTATTTATCGCAGTTGACTTTTATACCCTGCATAGATTTTCGGTGTCAAGTTGTTAAAATCGATTTATTACTCTTGGCAAATTTTCATTTTCTAGTTAAAGTCGTCTTATTTCTGTTTTTTTTTTATAAACGGAACGGAAAACTTTTAAAGCAAACTATTGTTATTGGAACGGAATTATATAAATTGGTTTCATTGTAAATGGCAGACTTTTCAAAAGTGATTTGCAAGGAACGGTATGCCAAACAATATTATGTTCTTGGTAAGGAAACATAATAAAACAATTAATTCGAAGGTTTTTTTTTGGTTGATTTTTACCTGAAAGTGCACAGCAACTGTTACAAATTCTAAACGTTTTTCTTGTTTGCTTACAAAAAAAAAAACAAAAAAAAAAAACGCAAAGATTTTCTTGGTATAGATTATGGAGTGGGTGGCTTGTCTAGAGATTAGTAGAGCAAATCGCCAAATTATTGATTTCATTTCATTGTTGTTATTGCTTTAAAGGTGTGACATAAATTACGGAAAAGATTTATGACTTAACCTTGATGACCAAAACAAAATTTATTAATTTATTTATCCTTTAACGAAATAAATCAAGAATTAGCAGAAACTGAATACAACGTCAAGCCATAAAGCCTCCCATAAAATTGAAAATATTTTTTTTTATATTTTTATGGCATTATTAAATAAATTATTTTTTATTTAAAAATTAAACATTTACACTCCTCTTTAATTTTCTTAACATCGTTTAACCATCGTTTTTTTCTTTTGTAAAGTTTTTTTTTTTTTACTTTGCCATTGTCATTTTGGCACACCCAACCGTATAAATCATATCGTTGAGATTTATTAACGCTTCGTAACATTTTAAAGTCCGAAATAGAGTGTTGATATCTTACTGTACTGTAGTGTACACAAGCACTTTAACTCTTTGATTTTGTGTCATTAAACGTAACTTCCTTAAGATGCGATAATTTTTGTTTGTTTTTGTTTTTGTTTTTGTTTTGTTTATAAAACCTTCAACTTGACACTTATAAGTGGCAAGTCACGTTTTTACATTAACTTTAAATAGTGAAAAACGAAAAGTTAAAGACAAATATTTACAAGAAATCATAAGCGAAACATCTCGTAGCCAAAACAAAATGTAAAGATACAGTGTTCAGTTTTGAAAGCAAAACAAAGATCAAGTATTTCTTTGTATTATGGCATAGGTATACTTTGAACTGAGAAATAATGAAGTCTTAAACGTTTTATCGAGCATTTCTGAGATGTTTATATAATCAATAGTGATAATGATATGATTAATGGGCACTCTCTTAGTTTATTTTCACTACCTATCTAACCTGCACGCTGTTGATGACTTCTGTGATCCTAATGTGCGACTCAAGAAAATCTCACAAATAGCGCCAAATCATACATACAAACAGAATTGGTCTTTACAGCCCTTTAGTCAGTACTTGGACCTAGATTCTCACAGCACTTATGTTGTGTGTACTAACTTTATACCTGACTCGTGGGTCCTGTAGTTTAAAGTCGATTGCGAACGATAGATAGGCAATTTCTTTTACACTCAGAGTTTTACCCAGAAATTTGCTGAGAGGAAGCCGTCGTAAAAATATTTTTTCGTATTTTGTTTTGCTGGAGATGTCTGATCACACCGTGACCATCGTCGTCAGGTCGTGATCTCATGTCTAATAAGCCAACACACTACCTATTAGACTTTAGCGACTCCTTCAGTTGACAACTTTTCCAAATCAGATCATCATTGCGAAATTTCCAATGGACATTAAACAAGCAACTGCTACGTGTAGAGTATGTACGAGAAGTTGCTGCTCCTAGACTACTTTTTGGGGGGGTACGTAAAGTTTCTCGTGCCTTAAACCCCGTGATCAAGCCTGAAAGACAACATTACAGCTTTAGTAGTGAGTTATCGACCAAAATTCTAAAAAATTTTGTCTTTCTTGATTTTCAGAATGCAGAACATGTGGGAGTGCAGGCCATCTCTACCACAGTCTAGTAGATAATGTGTTGGCTTATTATTACCGCCACTCATGTATACAATTAACACCCACAACATTAATGGTATGGGAAGCTAGGTTGTAATCCTGACGGAAGGGTGACTATCAAATTTACTAGAGTTGTAATATGCTTCATTGTCTGCTTTATTCCTCGGATAGAAGAAAGTTAATAAATAAGCTCAAGGTACGTTTTTCCTGTTTATGCCGACAATTCTCTTCTCTGGCATTGACAAAGTGATGCCTAACAGTGGGATACGGACCAATATTCTGGAAATCGTTTGTTTAAATGGCTGCTCTCACCAACCATGGCATTTACGTTTCTTAAAAACAAAAACGAAAACAAAAAAACTTAGCACGCGTGCATTGTTTGGCATTTGCAGTTGGCATTTGATCACACAACTTGGTATGGGGTTTGGTTGCGTTTTAAAAATAAGAGATTTAATAATTTAATAATAATTTCATTTCAAAAGTTTGCTTAAATAAATCAATTATAAAGCAATTCTTACACTTTTACCATACTTATAAACTTGTGCTTATAATGGCGGTGTTATTATATGCCAATTATTTCTTATTCAAGGTTGCTCTAAAAATTAATTCCAATTAAAATTAGTTTAAAGTTTTATTTCTGAAAAATTTTAATGAAATTTCTTAAGTTAACAACATTTTAATTAATAATAAAAAAGAAAAAAAAGAAAAAAAGCAGAAATAATTAAAAGCACAAACCCACTTTTATTAGTCTTGCATACATGAAACGCATACAGCATGCTGTGAACTTTGATTGCAACATAATAAGCAACATTAACTTAAATTAACAGCAGGAGGTGTTGAATATATCAAAGATTATTAAAAATAATGAATAAATAATACATACAAAAATAATTTCACATACGAATATGTTCAAGTGTATTGTAGGTTGCCATATGTACTATGTGCCTTTTATGTTGTATTTTACGTTAATAAGTTATAGTGGTTAAGCAGTAAAAAGTAATGCATTATGATGGAAAAACATAAATTTATTTAACAGCTTACGATTGTATAACAAAATGTTTGTTGGGAAATAAGCAAAATTTATCAAAAACCATGAAATCGTTAGAATTATATTTTTAAAGTTAAATACCCGGGTTTATTTCTTAAAAGTTTTAAAAATTCTTCTACATTTTGTGATACTATTGGCATACTGATCTATGCATTATTATATGCATAATTATATCTTATTATAAGGTATAGTAAACAGAAATCCTTTATTTTTTATATGATCAAAAACTTTGTTTATCACAGTTAGAATGCACCTAATAAGCAAAATATGCAAACGAATTATGTTGCTATTTCCACCAGCTGTTCTCATACATAAAATAATTGGTCATTACAACTCTTCAGTCAATACTACAACCTTGCTTCTCGCACCACTTATACTATGTGTGTTAAATTTATTCATAAGTAGCGGGACCTACAGTTTAAAGCCGATTCTGAATGACAGATTTTTGTGAAACTTTTCATGGTAATTGCCTAGAAATCTGTTGAGAGGCAAATGTTTTGTTGGAGATGTCTGACCTCGAGTTTGAACCAAGGCCTTACGTATAATTAATCAACATAGTACGTACTAGACTACGGGGACTATTTGCAATGGAAGGCCAGTCTTTAAGGCGATCAAATAACCAAATTTCAACTAAGCTATCAGATATTTAAGTACGACATGAGAGTGAGTGAGTGCAATACTAATGAACCCATAAACATATTCAGTCGACTACACGATTTCTCATAACTTTCTCAATAGAAAGATTTGATCTTATAATTCAATCACGCACTTCGTGTGTAACAATCCATACGTCTGCAGTAGTAATGTTGAGCTTTTTCTTAAAAGACTACGTTGTGGTATAAATATTATGGATTCTGACATTGTTCTTCGTATAAGCCGTTTGATAGCTGGTGTATATTTCAATCGAAGTAATATCAATGGAAGCAGAGCAAAGCTTGGTATATGATCTGTTACGATTATCGCCTTAACGTCTTTCCTGAACTATGAATGTCGAAGATTTCTCAGAGTGTGATGTCGGATTATTGGAAGGAACGGTTATATGGATTCTAAAAAATGAGAATGCCATTGGGAGTTGTATGCCGATGACCTGGACAGGGCGGCTATAGAGCACAGAATTCTGATATTGTGCAGGGCATAAATGTTTCAATGCATTAATTTAAATTAAACTAAAATTGAACGTTTTAAAAGCACGTTCTACTTCGCCGGCTTGATTTAGCAAGTGGATTGTTCAGTATTGTTAGGCTCGACTGAAAGGGCTTGGATATTTAATTGCCTTCTTTTCTTGAGTTGCATTGTACCACATCCCACTATTGTCCTAATGGAAGGCATGCCAATGATTTCTACAGATTTATGGATTAGAAGAGGTGTAGGTAACTTTCTTACAGCTCAGGCATCAGTGCCAATCTATTGCCTTGAAGGAACGGAGTTTCTTGGTCTCTCATTCCTTGTCAGCTTTGACAGAATTTTGTAGAATAAAAATTATCTCAATAAGGGTACTTATTTTGATCTCTGGATGGTTTTCTTTACTGAAAGATTTGTTCTGTGGATTGGACAACACTTAGTCGAGTCAACCACAAGACCTTTAGATATTTTTAACATGTAAACAACCCATCTATTGGCAATATAATGAATGTTTTCCTTTACTAAACCTACTGTAAAGCATTTTTATGTAGAAAAAAAAAACAAGAAACAAACTTGAATTATACTCGGTGTATAGCTAGTGTTTGTGGCATAATAAAATTAGGCATGTTGAGCAATAAGCAAAAACTTAAAAATATGAATTATTTCTAGAATGAAATTTTTAAAAGCCAAAAAATATTCACGTTTATTACAAAAAGTTATAAAATTCTGTGGCTAACATGCTTATATAATTTTTCTTTTTTTAATTAACCATGATTATGATTATTTTTATTTAGTTTAGGTATATAATGTTCGTTTCTTAAGTCTTTTGTTTTAGTTTTTTTTTTTTTGGAAAATGGCCATAATTTACTTCAAAGAGTTTTGTATTCGGAGATACTTTATTTTAAATATTTTTTTCTTTCTTTCTGTTTTTTTTTCTTTTGCTAAATTGTATATTTCACCGCTTTAAGTTATTGTTTTATAAGCATGGCTAATAATTATGAATTTTTGATAGGTTTTTTTTTGAGCAACTCAATTGTCAATATTGTAATGATTGATGATGATT
Organism: Sarcophaga bullata; assembly: GCA_005959815.1. Lineage (NCBI taxonomy): Eukaryota > Metazoa > Arthropoda > Insecta > Diptera > Sarcophagidae > Sarcophaga > Sarcophaga bullata. The sequence goes on along the minus strand of QOCX01000407.1, from coordinate 52,731 downwards.
TTTTATAGAACAAACCTTACAAAAAAAATAGAAATTACCCGAAATATAATATTACGAAAACAAAAAAAAAAAAATCCCACACTTTTTCATTGAAATATAAAATTTGTTACACTAATTTGTTTAAATTTTTTTATGAAATAATTGCACGGGCATTTTTTTCTTTTTGATTTCGCCACCTACAATTTTTATTTTTTATTATTATTATACACAGTAACTGTTGAATACATGCATCTGTGCTTTTTTGCTTGAAATTCTAATTGAATTTAAAAGATTTTTGATTCAATAATTATAAAAGCTTAAGTAATTGATTTTAATTGTATATTTGGCCTGCAGCTAATGTTCAAAATTTTCAACCATTTTTGTTAAAAAAAAGTCTTTTAAAACTTTCCATCATTTTAATCTTGTTTGATTGTAATTACCAGTTGACAACATGCAGTAATACAGTGTAAAAATCTTTTGCAAGAACTAGTCAAAATTGATTGACACTGTTTTACAATCTAAATTATAGAATAAATAAAAAAAGACAATCAATCAATCCAATATTTGTTCCATTCTGGGTGAAGTGATCTCCTGCTATACAGGTAACATATTTCTTACGCACTAACCTTATAAAATCAATTTTAGTAATGCTTAAGTAGGTTCCATCTAGATTACTTGCTGGACAATATGCTGCACTTGTTGCAATGCGAAATATTTCTCGCAAGTCTCGCCACTCATGAATAAAATTACCGCACACAACGTTAGTGGAGTTGAGGAGCTGGATTGGACTCCGGACTAAATGATTGCTATCAAGTAAAAAACACTGGTACGACTATTCAAAACTTGAGATCGGCTGTGGAATTTTTTCCCAACGGCTCTATCCTAAAATGTCTCTCTATCCCCCGGAGACAATTTATCCTGTTGCGTGATTGATTCTACTACTACTACTGCTACTACTACTACTACTACTACTGCTGCTACTACTACTATTACTACTAATACTACTACTACTATTACTGCTACTACTACTACTATTACTACTTACTACTACTGACTATTACTGGCCTACTACTACTACTACTACTACTACTACTACTACTACTACTACTACTACTACTACTACTACTAATATTACTACTACTACTACTACTAGTACTGCTACTACTGCTACTACTACTGTTACTAAAAATCGAAACCAAATTGAATCCTTGCGACTTTCTTGATCGACTTGATCTTGAACCCTTAGGGGTTCCTAATCCCAAATGGTTGTGCAAAGAGCCATATATTTATATAAATAAGTGAGCCCCTTACCTTCGTTAAACTGATTGTCAGACATCACTATATTTTATGTAGAATTTATTCGTGAGCAATTTTATTGTAGAAGCAGAATCTCACTTCATTGCAGGATTCTCCTCCTGATTTTGCATATTTTGGGTGGCGTTATGTCTTTGTCTTTTCGTAAAAAATTACTTCCCTGTTTGGCCTTCCCTGTTTACATACTTTCAGTAAAAATTATGACCGAGCTACACACACCTCTTATTCTATGTGTGTTAAATTTAAAGTCGACTCCGAACGGCAAATTTTTGAGAAATTTTTTCATGGCAATTATTTTATAGTCTCAGAGTATTTGCCAGAAGTCTGCTGGGAGGAAGTTACCGAAAGAATTATTTTGTTTTCATTTTGTTTTGTTCGAGATATCTGAACTGTGAGTTTCTAGATTCTAATAAGAAAACATACTATCTACAAAACTACGGCGAATTCATATTGTCTTGTCTCAGACATGTTTTATTTGCTTCCAGTTTTTTCCTTTATGAGAAGGGGCAAGAGTTAGAGCCTTTAAAATTTTTAATCCAACTCATGAATTTGGTAGGTAACCACTTTATAATTAAACATCATACTGTGTGTGATAGCTTGAGATATAAATGAATTTTTAAAATACTTAAAAAATCACAGTCAATATGTATCCATAAAATTAAGTAGTTAAGTGCTTGTTAAAATTGACTATCAAAACTTCAAAATCAAGATAAAAATTTTTATGTATGCATTGAACGTTAGAACGTTTGGCTTACGAGAAACACTTAAAAATTAATAGAAAAAATAAAATAAAATTAAAAAAAAGAACAATAATTAAATTAAACTGTCAACATGTTTTTCAAATGCATTAAACCATATGAGAGGTATATACTTCAAATGATTTGTCTTAAAGACTTAAGGCGAAAAACAAAATTCAGTTTATCATACTTCCTGTTTAAAAAATCAAGAAAAAAAAAATAAACTTCAAATTACCAAAAAGAACATGACAACTTTAAAAGAAAAAAAAAATTAAATGAAAAATATACAACAGTTTAAACATCTAGCATTATATATATTGTATGGGTATATACAGTGAGCGTCAAAAGAAACTGTACACTAAGGAGAGCAGACGAAAATTTAAAAAGAAAAATTTCGAAATTTTTTGTAATTTTTTTTTTTATTTAAATTTTAAAAACTGGCAATGAAACTATTTTAAAATAAAAATAACGGTAATTTATTAAAGTATATTTTTTAATGTACAATTTCTTGTGATGCCCACTGTATGTACTAAGAAATCACCTGTCTGGTTTTGGGTTTTATCGTTTTCTACGATTAATTTTATTTATTTTGGTTTTTTTTTTTTTTTTTTTTTTTGTTTACCCTTCTTTAAAATATCTGTGAGAATTTTATGGTTTTTTCTTTTGAAAGTTATAATAATTACTTATAATGTAAAATGGAAGTACTTTTGTATGTTCCAGCCATAATAAAAGAGTTTATTTTCGAAGGTCATCAACATTATGCTTTGCTTTTATTACGATTCTATTCTTTTTTTGTCTTTCTATGGCTTTGACTTTAATTTCTTTTTCTTTGAAATGAAAAAAAAACTACAAAAAAAAAATAGAAAATTCATGCCGATTGCGTAATGCTGATAAGACTTAAAAATTTTGTTGAAATATTTTATTTTTTGTTTTGTTTTGTTTTCTTCTTATCTTTCTTTGATTTTATTTTTTCCTAAAAGAACTCAAAATAACATTAAAACAGACAAGAAATCATAGACAATGAAAAAGTACAAGAATCAGAACAGAATGTTATTATCAATCAAGACGATATGAATCTAAAAAAATTCAACAAGTTTGTTGCTTAAGTCTTTTGTTTTCATCATGTAAATTAAATATTTTTTTTTTTGGAAAATTTGGCTGCCATTAATATAAAATAACAGATTTAATCATAATTTATAACTGAGATAATATCCAAATACAAGACTTTAACTAGAGCATCAATAAATAATAAGAATTTCTCTTTAATTTAATATCCATTAGATGTTATCATTTAACCCATGTTCTATAAGAAAAATTATTAGCAATTAGCTTTACCTCCTTTAAATTATTTAATGTTAGTGTTCAATCTTGATAGTGTAATAGTTTATAAATAAATCTAATTATATCACTTGATAAAAATATAAATTCTAATAAAAAAAAATCTATGATTGTAACATGTAAAGTAATAAGTTTAGAATGAAACAGTAGTAGGAGTTTTCCTTAATCGAGTAAAATATAGCATTAAACACCCTCACAAATTAAACAACAGTAGAGAAACAAACACATGCTAAATAATATAAACATTTTTAAATCAAAAAAGAACAGTGGAATCTCGTTTACAAGACCGAAGAAGATGTAAGGGATTGTACAAATTTAAAGAAGAAAATTTAATATTTCACTAATGGTTGGTTTCTAGGACTTTTTCAAATAGATTTCTTTAACACACGTACATACATAACGTAATTGGTCTTTACTACACATCAGTAGGGGATTTCGATCTCTATTCTTACACCGCATATACAGTTTGACACCGAACGACAGATTTTTGAGAAACTTTCCATGACAAATTTATTTACATTTGGAATTTTTATCAGAAATCTGCTGAGAAAAAGTCGTCGAAGTGACCTAGGGTTTGAAGTGTGGCTTCACTTCCAATAAGCCAACATACTACCTACTAGACTACGGTGACATCTTTAACATACGCTAGTCCAAAATCACATTACTTCTCTTAATATATTCATATTCGCCTCCAATGGCTCGATGTGCTCGATTTGCCTTATGTGATCAAAACGAGTTCCATACATCTGCATACCATGGTGAAATGTTTTGAAGAAACAAAACTTTCATTTTCCTTCAAATGGGGCAGTTTTTATAAGAATTCATACTCCTAACGTTCCAGCAATGCTATGTTAAAGTTGCTATTTTGCTAAGATTCTTTTTATCTTTTTAAGATAGTCGAAAAATGTTAGCGCAACGTAAAACACTTGTGCCATAACCCAGCCAACCGTTTTAATGTGAAATGTTGAGGCCATGATTTCAACTAGGTTCGTCATGTGCAGTTCAGTAAGATGAGGACTTTTTTTATGGGAAATAATGCAGCCAAGTTTCATCCATAATTCTACAATGACGCATATTTTATGATGGTACAACTCTAAACACTTTTCGGAATCATAAAATCGTTGTTTTATTGTTGACTGCAAGCTCGTGTGGCAGCCATTTTAAAAAGATATTTCATTATACCAACATATTCATGCACTATGTGCACAGCACATTAATTTGCTGTCTTTAAAGCTTCAGCTCTGGATTAACTTCACTTTACTGTCATTCAAAATTATTTTAAACACATTTTTGATATTTTTGTCGGCAAAAGCCTTTTTGTAATTTTTACTCTCAACACACCATGCGACTGTTGTTAGCACACTATCTACTAGGCCCTCGGGATAATCAAAGTTTCTCAAAAATAATGTGCCTGGTTTGCTGTGGTTTTCGCAAAATTTAGAATTCTTTTACATTACCATACACTTTTCAAGCTATTCAGTTTAATAGCTGATTGGGCAATTGTTAGGCAATTTTAAAGATACTGGACAGTGTTGGTGACAAATCAGTCATACCATTACACAAGTTTGTTAAAGATCGCAAACGAATAAATAATTATTAATAGCGGTTAAAGGTTTTATTTACCTCAAGCTATGTTTATCCAATACAATATCCCTGTAACAGATATCCATTTAGACGTCATCCACTCATGAGAGAGCCAGCCCATTCACGGCGGAGAGTTCATAATGCTTTTCTTAGAGCAAGACAATGGAGCTGTTTAGCAAAGAGACTTATAGATTTCACTGTAAATATTTTAGGAAATCTTACGAATGTGAGAAAAAGCATTAGACAGCATTGTTAGACAAAGACAAGTCTAGACAAGGAAACAAAACAAATTGTAAACAAGAGGAATGTAATATAGAAGACAACTAAGCAGGTTAATTATATCAAAACAACAATTCAAGAATTTTTATAACATGCTAACATGTTTACGCTTACATTAGCAATTGGCATTTAAATTTATTTTAGTATGAATAATAAAAAAAAAATAAATACAAAACAGATGCTAATGGGAACTCACAATGTTTTTTAGTCCAAGTCTTCAAAAGTGGAAACTGTACGATGGCTTTATGCTATGCTTTGTAGTGCTTTCAGCAGGTACTTTACCAAATAATATCCTTTTCCTTCATCAGTATCAAATTGGCTTAGTGGATATGATCTTACGAACAGAGTAGTGTAACAGATCAGAATTCCACAGAACCTACAATTGTTATAATGATAGACTAGCTCATGAACTACAAGCCTATCACGGCATTAACTAAAGAATCTTCATTAGACAGGCAATCAATCAATATTTTTACATTTTTATTGTATAATTTATTAGAAATTCAATATCTATCCACCATAAAGTTCTTCATTTAATTTTTTATGTAACCCCATAAAAAAGTCAACAAACTATTCATAACATTTAACCTTATACGGCAGATTTGAGACCAATGGCCAGCAACATGTGCTTTTTTAAGCGGAAGTTTGTTTTTTGACAATTACACGAAACCGTCTGCAAACGTCAAAAGTGTTTAACAAAATAATATTTCTTTTGTTTTTTTTTTTCGTTTTGTTGTTATTGTTATTGTTGTTGTTTATCTATTTGTTGTTAGACTCAAACCAAAACATAAATAATTAAATGTAAACATCACACTGAGTCTATGAAGTAAACAATTTATGTACACACAAACAAACTGTGGCGTCAAAATATAAATATTTACCGAAAGAAACATTATGGTTGGTTACGTTCAACTGTATGGCACACTATAAAACAAATGAAATAAAGTGTGGAACTACTGTTAATAAAAAAATTCTTTCAGATTCTGATTTTACTAATCCCAATAACCAATACGAAAATCTCTTGCCTTTTTTCGGTCTTGGCTATGGTAGACTTTATTAGAAAACAGAAAGTAAAGCAGGCAAGTAAGTAATTCGGAATTTAATTTAAAGGTTTTCATCATCACTACGTGTGAATTGATGTATTCCAACTGCTTTCAACCACTTGAGATTCGTTCCATCCAATCCATTGATTACAAAAATATTTTGTCTCAGATGCGATTTGAAGGGCCCATCTATATTTACGAATCAAACCAGAATCTCAGTTCTATTATGGAGAGACATTGTCTTATTTGAATTTTGCTGTAGGGCTTTAGTGGAAAATTGTTGACATATTGGTGCAATCAGAGATTAATGGAAAACAGTTGATGAACAGTACCGATTGCATCAATTCGGGCCATTTTGGCATGTTAACATCTCTTTCATGCTATTATAAAAGTTTTGCAATATATCGTTTGAGATTTTAGAATAATTTCAGTCTTGCTAACAAGATAACAAAAATAAAAACTTAATACAATTTATCTGGTAGGAATCGCTAGAATTGACGCTCTCCAGATAAAGGATAGCGGGAAATTATGCATTTCTTTGTGAGCCTAGTCATCTAGAGTATGTGTGAGGTGTTTGATATGTGCACTGGTTATTGTTACTTCTGATGCTGTTAACCAGAGAGTAGAGTTATTGGTTGTCCAACTTCTAAGAAAATTAGCATTTATTGGGTATTACAATCCTTTAGTCAGGATTAGTTAGATGAAGTGGTAGTTTTGATACAAAAGCTTTTCTGAGCATGGATAGCGGCCCTTATGACGCCACGGCAAATGCAGCCCTACTCACCATATTCTACCGAACTCATAGACAAAGTTGATCAGAGCAGAGGCTCCACACTAAAAGCGGGACTTCCCTAAGCTAGAAACCAGACTAAAGTTTTATGAACGAAGCAATTTCCTTTTGTGATGGAGTTGTCTGACAAGGAGTGGAGAGCCAAATAACCTAAATCTGAGTCGCGCTAGAGATGGAAATTGCAAAGAAAAGGTGGGTAACATATTTCTCCTCTTCAGCAGACCACAATCACGGCTGTAGTTAGTTTAGGATTCAACTAGCTACTCACAACACCCATGTTGTATGTCCAATTTATCCATAAACAAAGGTGTTATATTTTAAAGTCGATTCCGAATGAAAGTTTTATGAGAAACTTTTTCATGGCAATTTGATTTTTCTCTGGAAATTTTTTGCCAGAAGACTGATGAGGAGAAAGTCACCAAAGAAATATTTTTCAAATCTCATTTTATTGGAGATGTCTGATCTAGGGTTTGAACCATGGGCTCACATCTAATGAGCCAATAGACTGCCTACTAGGCTACTGCAACTCCAAGTTAGCACTAAAAGCAATTTTGAAGAACACACGTGTTTTTTCAAGCACACCCACGCTGTTTTTGTAAAAGGGATTTGAGAATGGCAATTAATTTAACAGATGTAGCTTCACAAGATGGTTGTTTTCAACTGTCACAGTTCGGAAACACAAAACCATTGTTTCAATCAAGCATTTTCCATTAATATGATTTAAGTCTAGTATTAAGCCTTTTATTAATCATAAAATACGACATTTAAATCAAAATTTTCAAAAAGAAACAATGATTAATTTTATTTAAAAACATTTTTCTATTTTGCATATTTAAATTTACATTGAAAAGAAAAAAAATATCAGAAAAGCCATTAATTTTCACAAACATTTTTTAATATTTTATTATCATTTTTTCTTTTGTTTAATATTTATTTGTAGTAATAATCGCTTACACCTTTTAGGGTTTGTTTATTGTGTTTTATTAATTATTTTTTTTTGTTTTTTTTTTTATTTTTTTTTTGCTATTTTGCCACGTTTTTGAACGTTAAAGGGTCATAAGCGTGCCATCCAGAAATCTCTATACTAGAATTTATAATTTATGCTTAACAACACAAATCGTTTGTAATGCTACAGTTTTTTTTTGCGTTTTTTTGCATTTTTTTGCTTTATTTCTTCATAAAAGCATTCAATTTACAGTTTGAATTGAAAACATTTTTTTTTGTTGTTGCATATTTTCCTATTTTTTATTGTATTTTTAATAAGAGCAAAAGATGAAATAGAAAAAAAAAATCATGCAAATTGCATGAAAAACTATATTAAACGCAAATAAAACAAAAGACTTAAGCAATAAACTTGCTTTGCATTAGAGTATGACTTATAAATGCAATACAAAAACTTTTAAGAAAGTTGTATCATAAAGTTTAATAAGAAATTTATATGCGAAGTATAAAAAGTATACGATATCAACTGCAATCATCTCCAAGGCAGTTCAATATGGGTCAGATTGATATAATAAAACGTAAAATATGTAACTCAAAGAAAACTTTCTTTAACAAACGTTGTGATTAAATCAAAATAAAATAAAACAAAAATATATTTTTTTAATTAAAATTTGCTTTTTAAGTTACTTGTTATGACATATTTATCTTGGGCCAATAACTATAAATATTTCATAAATATTTATAACTCACCAAGCGAATTTAAGACTGTTTGGCCTCTATAGTGTCTTCAGGCAGAGTTTAGGACCATCATGTTTGTTGGGTGATGGTATTTATTTCGAAAATCTTTTAAATCCCTCGGGCAGCCAGGATGCGATTAAGTACCTAACAAACGTCATCCATACTTTCAGTTTTGTTTCAAAACGTAGGAAATTTCTCAGGGAAATTGTGAATTTTTGTCAGAAATCGAATATTGTAAGAATATTCATTACTAATGAACTTGTCAGTGCTGATATGCAACCCAAAATTTCCGAAATGCCACATAGTGCAGAAGTTTCCATTTCATGCATACATAACATAAACAATTGATCATTATAACTCATGAGGCAGGAATACGACCTAGCTACACAATATAAATTTGAGTATGCATTCTTGATGACCTTGTCGGAGTAAATATGAAACTCACAATCACCCAAAATGTTACACAGTGCAGGTGCCCCAATTACGTATTTACATACATAAATAATTGGTCATTACAAGCTTTCAGTTAGGATTACGACCTAACTTCTCACACCACTTATATTGCGTGTGTGTCAATTTCATACATGAGTAGCGGAACATATAGTTTATAGTCGATTCTGAAAACGAGATTTTTGAGAAATTTTTTCATGGTAATTTTATTTTACACTCAGGGGTTTTTGTTAGAAATCGGCTGAGAGAAGTAGCCGGGGAAATATTTTTTCATCATAATTCGTTTTGTTAGAAATGTTCGACCTGAAGTTTGAACCATGGCCACACGTTTAATAAGGCAATAGACTAAATGCTATACAATGGCACCATTGCTTGAGTTAAATTAGGTTTTCTTCGCTATTCGTTTTGTAGAGAGGTTCATCTTCCTTGGTTGAGTTGCTGTCCTTAAATAGTATGGGAATCCTACACTCTATTGACTTTTGCTAGACCTATGAGTCTGAGAAATGAGACGAGACTGTCTTTCATCACTTGTTTCATTGCGCTGAAGAGAACGCTCTTAATCACTCTTTTTCTGTTATCATTGATTGAACTCTCCCTTATAAACGTTACAGCAATAGCAAGATTCATTTGGCAGACGGGTTGTTTTCGTATAGGTATGTTTGATCTTCTTGTTGCATATTAATTGTGATATCACAATAGATCCGTATTTTTGCCTAAGTGAGACCTTGACCTTTAAGAAGACAATGTTCGTCATCTAACCTGACTTAACCTAGTTTTTCAAATTCCACATTAAAAGCTGGCAGCCGTTCTTCTTGTTTAAATTAGATTTGAAGATTTTGGAATTTTAAATCCAAAAAATTTGAAAATTTTCGGTAATATAAACTACATTACACCACGTTATGATTTCTTAAGGCGGTTATATGGAAATGGAAAAAGGTTGTCTCCAACAAAAAGAAATACAAAAAAATATTTCTTCGGTGACTTCCTCTCAACAAATTTCTGGCAAAAACCCTGCGAACAAATAAAATCGTTGAAAAGTTTTTCAAAACCTCTGTCATTTGGACTCGACGTTTTAAAAAATAAATAAGTGGTGTTAGAAGCTAGGTCATAATCCCGTCTGAAGGGTTATAATGACAAATTATGTATGTAAACGGCACTAGAACAATTCGAAACAAAATAAAGCTGAAGACAGAGCCATTTTTCGGTGTATATATGTGAGGTGTTTGGGACTATGGTTCACTTCCTTTGCCAAAATTCTGCTTAGGACGAAATTTCTGACTGGTCTTTCTTATTTTTTTTGTAGATTCAGAAAGTAGTTCAGTCTGTTGTTAGATTAGGTCACTTCAGTTTGCCTTGAGTAAGCTTCATTTTTAAATGATCTATCATAACACATTAGCACAATACCTTGTTCTTTAGTGAGTAAAAGACAATTGTCGCACACTACTCTCTCTTACTATTACAACTTATCTTTTCAGTATTCCATTACAATACCCTCTATGAATAGGGGTAAAATCCTGAGTATCGGCGTCAAAATAAAACAAAACAAAAAAAAAAAATAATGAGGGGTATTACCCTCTTCTTCTCCAATATATCAAGCATTTGTAGTTTATAAAATCTTTTAAAAGTTTCAATTTCTTTAATTTATTTTCATAGAAACACTAAGATGAAGAGGTTGTATACATTCTCTTAAGAAATATTATTGTAACAACAGAGATGTAAGTTTACCAACTCTTTTGTCACATCTCTTTAACTCCTCTCTCCTAAAAAAAAACTCTCAGTGACTCTTTTTTCAAGTTTAAACCAACAAAAGCCGGCTGCTAACAAAAAAAAAATTAAAACAAGTTTATCAATATAAGCCGGTGTTTTGCTTGAGTTGCGAAGAGAAAAAAATTAGTACTAATGCTCTTAAGTTGAAGAGAACTTTGCAAAACTCTTCATTAAATTAAAAATAACTGAAGCTCTTAATAAAATTTTTTATTTTTTTTTTTTATAATAAAACATGAGTTGGTTGGTTGGTTGGCTGCTTAATGCGAAAATTCATGCCAGGGGAAGAAAGTGTGGATAAATAGTAATAAAAACTAAAGAAGCCTACATGCTACCGATCATTTAGAGACAATGTAATCAATCATGTTTTATAAGATAGATAAGGCAAGAGCAAAAAAAAAAAATAAAAATAAACGAAAGAAATTAAATAAATTACTAAATAAATATGACTATAATAGCTTATACCAGTGCACTTATTGCATAGCACACACACATACTTTGTAGTCTTTCATTAAATGAGATCAGTTTAGAACATATGTTTTAAAGTGAAAGGAAATAGGGAAGGAAGACTGTAGATAATTAAATGATAAAGGCAAAGTTTGTTTATGGCAATACTTAAGTATTTAAGTACATATTGTTTCTTGAGTTAAATATAGTATGAGGCGCCTTATCAATAAGAATTTTTAATTGGATTTCTAAGCATTGGTGTTGGTGCTGTGAATCCTTTTAAGGCTACACTTTAATGTCTTAAATCAGTAAGGGATAACAGTTTAATAACATATGTTTCGTAGTTATGTTTCTGATTTGGTTCATTACAGCTTTTTGTTCATCACTTTGCTTTTGTAAAACGCCCTGTGTTGAAAACGCAAATTTACTGCTATGTTGACCAGCCATATAGCTGTGCACTCCATGTCAAAATCGATTTCTTCATTTGTTTATTGTTGCAACCATTACTTGAGACTAGATTTTGGCTTGTCATGGGACGGACGCATTGGTCTTGGTTATATAACCAATGTCTTTTGAAGGAGTCCCAGGAAGGACGTGATATTCTCCAGCTAAAATACACCTGATTAGTCATTGAAGTCTAATTGACTTCCACAAAGATAATAGACTAGATAATAGAGTAGTTGGCCTAAGTGTTTCTATACTCAAGATTTGATGGTCAATTCTATTTGACAATGGCTTTTGAAGAAGTTAAAGAGGGGAGGAGAAAATTGTATTTCATGTGTTCAACTTTATAGTATTAAAGAACGAAGAATCTGAGTTTCTACAGATAAGTACACTGATCTGTCTCTGGGAGTCTAAGTAACTTCATAAGGAGACTAGGTATTCCAATAGACTGTGATTGACCAAAGTGTGTTTATGCTCAAGGCTTGTTGGGAACTTCCGTTTAATAATGGAGCACTTCTTAGTCATTTTAATAAATATCATCAGATTGTCGCGGTGCAGTAAGGAATCATCTACAGATACCTACACTGTCGCGAAAACTTAAAATAAATATCGAGACACCGCGGCTTAAGAAAGTGGCAGTATTTCAGGCTACAAAGACAGCTGATCGGGATAGACTTTTAACTGTAGGTCCCGCCACTTATGTATAAAATTAACACAAACAACAAACGTGGTGTAAAAAGCTAGGTTGTAAGCCAGACTAAAGGATTGTAATGATCAATTGTATGTGTGCGTCTGTGGTTTTATAATTATTCAGCAAATATGTAGAAGGAGAATTTGAAGTTTGGACAAAATATGGCTTCATTGGGCATAATCTGCAAAACCTCAAAGATTATCTTTTGCATACTGCTTCTACCTGGCACTTGCAGAGTGGGTGGTGCCGTAGAACGTACACCATACAGCCAATTTATTCTTGTAAACGCTATCATGGGATTTTAATGGATATTCGAATGACACATTAGTCCAGGGCTTATGGTGAGTGCCGACATGATGCCACAATACAGAAACAAAGCGTCTACCAATGCCCTCATGCACAATAATGCAGCCTCATGATAAGACTACCATAGATTGCATCATCGTACGTGAGTACCAATTCGAAGTCATGCATTTGAACATGATTTGGCTCTGGGTTCGTATCTATCTGATACGAACTACACAATTTTTGTGAAATCGTAGAAAAAATATTTTAGAGACCTCAAACTACTGCAACGACTTCTAGTGAATTTACTCAGCCATTGTCTGACAATAAATGTAAAAATGTTTTTGGGCATACTGAAGTTATCGACAGGACTTGTCTAATTAAGGGAGATATGGGCAGAATCCTCTTCACAATCTGCAGAAAATTGCAATGCATAGCCAAGGCCTGAATCCAGCCAAGCATTATTGACATATAAAATGTCTAATGGTAACAAAATATGACCTCTTCATAAGAACGTTGCCAATTCAACCTAACCTTTAATATATTTTACTTCATTACACTTTCAAATAAGTTAAAAATACTCATATTGAAAGTAATATTCTGGTTGATATTTTAGTTTAAGTCTACCTTATGGTAAGCATGACAACAAGTAGTCAGTCATGCATGAAACAGCAAACATAGGCCAAACCTTTTTAAATGTTAACAAACACAGAAAATACGTAGGCCAAGAAGAGAATATAAAAGTATGGCTAACAAATTACGCTCTTAATATTAATAAACAAGACTCTCTTAACAGTTAGCTGACATCATCGATGAAAACTTATTTAATGCCTGTCTACAGCAGCCAACGTTTTTAGTACAGCGTTGGCGGGCTTAAGCGACGGATTTCAAGTTAAAAAAATTTACGGTTGAAGGCAAAAAAAAGAAAACAAATAAAAAATTTTTTTTGTTAAAGTTTTATTTGGAAGCATTTGTATACAAAGATAAGAAGAAGAAAAAAAATAAAAGTTGAAATAAAAACCACACTATAAAAAGCAAAACCATAAACATACGGAGTCAAAAACAAAGAAAAAAAAAGGAAAAAAGTTTTACAAAAAAAAAAAAAACAAACAAAGTGAATGTGATTTTTATTTTTTTTAGTTATGGAAACGGTAGAAATAAAAGCCTTTTTAATACCATAATTAAATTAAAACTTAAAAAGAATTATTGATCATAAACAAAATAACACATACAAAGTAATTCTATAGAAAACACATTCATTAGCGGCGACAGAATAAAAAAAGTACGAAAAAAAAGGGAAAGAAATACAAAAAAAAACAAAAAAGTTAAGAAAATAAAATTAAAAAGTGTATAACACTTTAGACGAGATCTCAAGCAGAACCAGTCTAAACAAAAGCACTGATCAGATCAACAACTCGGCACAGAACCAAACAAATGATGTCAGTTGGAGCTGTAGATTGGCAACAACATCATCATCAACGTCATCGTCAAATACAACAGCAGCAGCAGCAGCAAAACTATTTTAGCTCTCTAACCGCACTAGGCTTACGTTAACAAAAAAAAAAAAAACACACAAAAACCAAAAACAAAAACAACAACAATAAAAAGAAACAACAACTTTTATTGTACAAAAATAACAAATAAAAGAGAGTATAAAATATTTATTTAATAACAGTAGAATTTAAACAAAAAAAAAAAAAAAAACAAAAAAAGTTCAACTTAAATTGCACTAAAAAGCAGTAAAGCTTTAACCGGAAAAAAATTATTTTTTAAAACAAAAGAAGTAAAGCAAATGGAAAAAAAAATACAAATTAAAATAAATAATTAAAATCCAGTATAATTTTATTCCTAAGCAAAAGAAATTAAAATCGAAAAATAAAACCGAATTTGTGTTATTTAAAGGTTCTGAAAGCAAAAAAAAAAAAAACAAAAATAAGAAATTAATTAAATAATCGTCAGTCGTCAGTGATTTTTATCTAAAGTGTCTGTTACTTTTTTTTAAGAATTGAAAAATCGAAAATCAAGTTTTTCTACTTCACTTTTAAGTGTTTCAGTGTGTTTTTTTTTCTCTTTAACCAAAAAATCGAACAGTTTCCGGCCAAAAAAAAAACCAAAAAAAAAGTTGGTTTTTTTCTTATTATTTAAAAAGGTAAGTGAGTTTTTGTTTGTGTTGCTTTTATTATTTCGTTTTATTTTGTTTTATTTGGTTTAATACGCTCAGAATTAAGCAGAAAAGAAACAAAAAAAAAAATAAATTTGGTGAGGGGGGTGAATAAATTTATAAAAACAAGTTTTTAAGAAACTTTTTTTCACAACAGCTGTTCGTGCAAAGATTTTTATGCAAAAAACAGAAAAAAAACCTGTGCCAAAAATTATTGTTCAAAGGGTTTAGTTTTGAAAATAAAGAAAAGGTTTTTGACAAATGTTTAAGCACAATACCATGAGGGCTTTAAAATTTTCGAATTGAGAAACTCTCCACACTACTAAAGTTGAAGAAAAAAAAAATAAAAATAAAACGAAGATTAAATCGCCTGCACAGTGCACTTAACTATATCGACAGTCGCAGAAAAATTATTCTTTAGTTTTCTATCCTCTCTCAGCTCAATAGATCCTGAAAAAGGCCAGCTGAGATCCATCTGTAAACCCTTGTAAGCGATCTAACTTTGCAAGGCCTCGTAGGAAATCCAGTCACAGGAAACCAGTC
>QOCX01000407.1:3940-37181 GCA_005959815.1 Sarcophaga bullata | reverse complement strand
TACAAAGACTTCTGAACACATTACAGATACTCAATCCTCTATTATTCAAACGTTTCTTCCCATTAGCCATCTACCGTTAATTCCACACCAAACCACAGTCACCAGTCTCAGCTAGTTGGACCATTGCTTCTAACTAAATCTTCTGACACATTACATCTCTATCTATCCTTGTAAAGCTATCTATCTATCCATTCCACATGATTCATCTACCGATAATTCCATAGCAGGCAATAGATTAAAGGATTAGAACCTTTCACCAACTCTTTCACAGAATAGGTATTCAATCTAGCAATAGCATTCGCTATTTCCTTTTCTGGTATAGCACTATGCCCCGGTAACATTAGCCAAAAATTTTCAGGAATATTTGATTAAATGTAAAAAGGTGTTCCCATTTCATGCATACATAACATAAACATTCTTGATGAACTGGTCAGAGTAGATATGGAACTCACAATCACCGAAATATTACACAGTATAGGTGACCCAATTACATATTTACATACATACAGTCACAATTGGTCATTACAAGCCTTTAGTTAGGATTGCGACCTAGCATCTCACACCACTTATGTTGTGTCTGTTAATTTTATAGATGATTGGAGGACCTAAAGTTTAAAGTCGACTCCGAATGACTGATTTTGAAAAACTTTTCATGGCAATTTTTATTCACACTGATAGTTTTTTCTGGAAAGTCAGGAAGTCGCTCAAGAAATATTCGAATTCGTTTTGTTGGAGATGTTTGACCTGGTATTTGAACCATGGCATCCTGTCTAGTAAGCCACTCACTATTTACCAAACTACGGCAACTTCAACGACGAAGGTTTACACTGGTCAAAATAAAAATGTGCTACACCCTACTCCTTCCTCCTATAATTATTTTTCTATTATTTTTTTGAACGCAATGCACTGCATAAGTTGAATTAAGAGAAGTAAAAACGGAATTGCTAGAATTATTTACTCACTAACCTTTGTGACACTTTGACAATGATGAGTTCTATGATTTTTGCGAAAATATTTTTTTTCTAATTTTTTTCTATTTCTGACAAAGTGCACCCTTTATTGTAGAGTTAAATGATATGTGATGACATGATGTCAAGCTTTGCTGAACAGAAGTGTCAATACAGCTTTTCAGCTGTCAAAACATATTATCGATATTGATTGTTCAACCGATATTTCTGTATAACACTTGAAAATTTCTTTAGAAGTTTGTTTCATTAGCAAAAGGCTTTTAAAATAGGTTGTTAAGACCACATACATATAAAACTACTTTTTTTAATTTTTTTATAATTTGTTTTTAATTATTTACATATTTAGTGTTTATTTAATATTTTTGTTTTTTCTTTTCAATAATTGTAATAAAATCTAGCTGAACTTGGCTTAATTAAAGTTAAATGCAACCTACACAATACTTTTTTCTTCTCGCATTTACTCTTTCTATGACATGTTGAATGAATTGAAAAAATAAATAAAAAACTAAAAAAAAAACAAATTGCAAGTTGTCATATTTAAAACAACACTTCTTATTATTAATTTTTTTTCTTATTTAAAACACATACATTCAGAATGACATACAACACAGCTTTGGGCCAAATATAAAAACCACGCAAATATTGAAAATAAAAATGATAAAAACCCCAGACCACAGAAAAATCATAAGTTTACATACGTACAAGTTTGTATATGAAAAAATAGATTTTTTTTTATTGTATAAACTGCACTTCAACAACATCTTCAAATGCATATATTTTTCAAAATACAACTTTTTTTTTCTTGCTTCTTCTCAATTATTTTGCTTAAAAAGACGCCTTCGTCTGGGGTTTTTTTTCTACTGAAAAAAAAATTTTTTTTATTTTTGATTGTAGGCAGGCCTTGTTATTTTTGTTTTCTACCCTCTTCTCCTACTTAAATTAATTGTTTTTTATTTTAATATTATTTGCAAAAATGGTTTTTTTTTTTAAATTTATTTTGAATATTAACATTTCATTTCATTTCATTTCAGTGTGTTTGTATTGTGTTTTCTTTCATGTCATGTAAAAACAAAAGACTGAAGCAGCAAACCTGAAACCTTGTTAATGTTGTTTGTATTTGCATTTGTTGTTTGCTTAACTGGTTCATGAGAAAAAGACAGCAGAGGTGTTATAATTACTTGTTGTGGATTCTGTTATTTGTTATTATTTTTGTTCTTGTTGTTATTATTGTTATTGCTTTAGAACATATGTTTGTTTTAGACATTATAAGGGTAACGTAATACGTTTAACAAAAAACAAATAAAGTAAATTTTGTCTTTTTATTTTAATAAGTTTTCTTTTATTTATTTTCCAATTTTGTTTGTTTATCACCTTGAAGTCCAATAACGCTGTGGTTCATAGTTTTTACGAAAACACAATTCAAAAGTTTTCGATTTTTTTTTTATTTACTCTCGATTTTTTTATGCTTATGGAAAAACAATCAACTATTAAACGCTTAATATATGTAAATAAACCTCTTACTGAAAAACAATAACAATATTATTTGTTGAGACCAACAAATGGGGGTGATGACCTCTATTTGTTGCAGAGCCATGTATTGTGTGTCGTGAAAGTTGGGAAGTTTAAGGAGAAGGAAAAAAAAGGGATTAGTAGATGAGTTCAACTGCCAAACTGATGTTAAGTGATTTGTTTTCCTTTAGATATCCCCGTTCATAGTGCTTTACGACAAACACAATTCAAAAGTTCTTTCGATTTTTTTTTAATTACTCTCGATTTTTTTATGCTTATGGAAAAGACAATCAACTATTAAAACGCTTAATCTATGTACCAATAAACCTCTTACCTGACAAAACAATACCAGTAATTATTTGCTTGAGCACCAACAAATGGGGGCTGAATGCCTCCTATTGCGTTGCAGCAGCCATGGATTTGTGTCGTCTGAAAGTTGGAGTTTAAGGAGAAGGAAAAAAAGGGATTATAGAAGATTCCACTGCCAACTGAGTTAAGTGATTGTGGTTTTTCTTTCTAGATTATCCCTGTTGGTGGTTATGTAATCTAAGCTAGCAATGCTGTGTTCTGTTTTGATCAACACATAAGGGCCATGGCTTCAAAATCCGAAGACAGATATCAAGCAACGAAATCATAAACAGTACCTATTCTTCGACCCTGTCCGTGCGCCCTGATTTCTGCGCTAAAACTCTGGAGTACACATAAGATTGCCAGAAAAGTTTTCTTAAAGATTCGTGGTCCATTTGGGAGTCCGATATTAAACTATAGGCCGCCTAGGTGCCCGCACCTACATAGGTATGAAATTAACATACGCAGACAACATAAGTGTGTGTGAGAAGTTAGGTTTGAAAATATCCTGACAAGCATTAAAATATTAAATATCAAACTACATTTAAATAAGATTTATATGTATTCATATAAATAAAAAGGAAGCAATCTCCCCTATACAATACAAGACAAAAATCAGATGCTCTGGGACATGATTTATCTCTTATGAAATATATATAGCAAAACGTGTTGTTATGTACATGACGCATCAACCATAGGAATATATAGATTTCAGCAACGAACTCACTATAATAGCTTCTATCTGTCATCAATTAAGAAAAGGAAAAAGCCACTACTCGAGCTTACTAGAGAAAAAAATCAGAAGGACTCTGGGACACTACGTTCGTTGATGCTATCATCATGGCTGTTTGTATGGTCTTAGGGCTTAGATTCAATACGACAGCTTCTATGCCTTTCCTTCTGTTTTCATGTATACAAGGAACGCTCTCACCCTACACAGAACCAAATCAGTTTAGCTCTGGGACACTGGTTGTCCTTGATATTGGAAAAATGTTTGTTAGTCACTGGTTATGGAATTTAGATTTCAGCGAATTTCTATGCCTTCTAGCCTATCCCTTACTGCATTAATGTTGCTGTTAATACTTGAATAACGTATGCTTTCTATAAAAATTCAAAAAATAACTGAAGCTTTGAACAATTTAAAATTTTGACAAGGACAGGAGAATATATAAGAAAAAGAAAATAATAAAGTAGAAGATTATGTGTTGAAAGCATTTACAAATGTTCAGCAAAATCAAAGGAAGTATAAAATTCTTTAGAAAAATAAAATGTTCCTGGAGAACTTATGNNNNCAGAGTTTTGTTAATGAAAAAAGCTCTTCAAAACATTTAATTTCATTTATATTGCATTTATGATATTAACGAACGTGCTTTATTTGTAATCCTGTGTGAACTCTAGGGGATTAAAACAAAAATTCTTTTCAATTGAAAAATTTTTAACACATACAAGGTCATAAAATAGCACAAAGAAATTTCATAAATCTATAACGAAATGGTATAAAATTAAATTTAAATAAAAAATAAACACAGTATAAGCCATTTAAGGGTGTTATAAAAAAATATTCTGAGAAACAATTCGTCTTAAATTATAGGAATTCATTGTTTTGTTTTATATTTCTTTTCAGACAACAGACAAACAATCCAAAAAATTCTTTGAATATCTGAATTTATTAAATGAATTTAAATAAAATGCGCATTTTCGCATTTCGTTTTTTTTTTTTAATAATTTTTATATGCTTGTAAACAAAATTTATTATGAGTTCATAGATATCGCACTTTTTTCTTTCTTCTTAATATTTAAGGTAAGAAATAATTAAATTCGTATGGTAATTATAACACCTTAAAAATAAATTTGTTGTTTTTTTTTTGACAACACGTCTTAAGCTATTTTTAAAATAAAAAAAAATAGAAAAATTAAAAATAAATTTTTATTAAAAAAAAAAATTATAATTACGTGACGAGACATTACATGTCGTCACAAGACAGTGGTAGACAAACCACCACAATAAAAAAAAAAAAACAATATAAATAAACTGCATAATTAATTAACATACATACATATTAAATATTGAAGTTTTATAGACAAGCAAAAAAAAAGTTAAGACAACTCTATTCAACATATTGTTGACAACTTAAATACAATTAATCTTGTTAAGGGTTACAAGAAATCACTAAAAATCATTAGAAATTTAGCAAGCATATGTATTGACAGGCTGGTTGACATCTAAACTTCCCACATTTGACCTAGACTGTAATTATTTAATAATCGGTTTACCTTAATGTGGGTCTAGGTGATCTTATTTAGTTATGTTATACGTACCGTACACTTATGAGTATTTTTAATTTTTTAATTGATATGTTACACTCTAAAAGTATAATGTAGGCGTTGGCAAACGCAAGACTTAAGACACAAACGTTTCATTTTATTATCATTTTCAATAGAAGAAAAAAAGAAACATGATTTCTTTACATTTTGCGTGTATTTTAGAAATTATTTTTATTACTTACAAGCACTTAATTTTATAGTTTAATTACAGTATTTTTCGTTAATTTAATTTGTTGTTTTAAATAAATTCTCAAACATTGTAATTTTTAAGCTTGTTGGCCTACTACATGTGAAATTTTTTTTTTTACAAACATAGCTAATGATTGACGATTGTAACTTCTATTCTTAAGTAAGCAACCCTAATACTTAAGCCCTAAAGTGTGAATAACACAGAGCCACTTCATCTAGATCTTAGACTTAAAAAGGTTATTAGTGGTAAGGTACATATGCACCGTACATTACTCTTGGTTTCTGCAGAACCAGTAGAGGTAGGGAACAGGAGTAAACTGACCAGCACTATGTTAAAGGGGGAACAGGCATTTATCCCATTTTATTTGCAGACGTGTCGATAGAATCTGTCAATATCCCGTTCTTACTATGATAAGGGGCTGATGCTTTGACTCTTATCTCCTGTCAGCTTCGACCAAAGTTAAGAATATAAAGGTAACTGCTAAAGCAAAGTTTATATGCGAGTCTATTGGAGTCTCTATGGAAACTGTTAGTATCCCATTTTGTATATTGGCTTGAGATATTTCAATTAGCCTAACATGCGAACAAAGTAGAACCCAATTTAAAAAATACAATAATTTTGCTTTGGAACTTAGAATTATTTTGCTGCTTACCACTGCCATAAGATACTAGAACCAAAAACATGCTTCTTTATAAAACGGACCTATTTTGTCAGCATTTGGAGCGTTTAAAGCAAACAATCTTCCTTACGAAAAGTGCAATAAAATTTTTATTGTTTTTCTAAACAAAATTTTTAACAGTTTTAAATGAGAATTTTTTTATAGCATATTCACGATTAAATTTGAAGGTCTTTTATCAACAAAAAGGAGAAAAAAAATGAACAGATTTCGATCATCTCCGCTTTCATTAAAAAACAATGTCTTCCACGCAAACATGTGGATTACTAAGGAATATTTAATACCCCACTTTTTGTGTGTCAGTAGCTCATGATCTTTAAATTTATTTCCTAACTTTTATAGACAAAACAATTTAAAAATACTTGCTAATTTAAACAAAAAGAAAAAAACAAACAAAAAAATTTTATAATGTTTTGGCAAAAAGTTTTATGGTGTTTTTTTTGTTTTTTAAAGAAGCAATCAACGTTCAGACAATAAAATATTTATTTTGCTATCATTTAAACTAATTAACAAAAATAAAATAAACTATTAAGACTATCAAATTAATGTTAAAAAAAAACAAATAAATTCAATACAAATTCAATAGTTAATCAAGCAAAGTCTCTGTGATACCCTATACTATGCTGCAATAGCAATATACGTTTAAGACGTTCAAATTCATTTGTTATAGCTTGAGTACAATTATGCAGCAATTTTAACCATTTTATGATTTAATATATAAAAAAAAGTAAAAGGCCACCAACAACTTATTGAAATTAAACAAAATATTGTTTTCCTTTCATTTAATGTAGCAGCTGCTGTCAACCATGGTTTGTTTGAAAAAAATATTTGAACCACATTTCATTTCAGTTGAACTTTTAGCAATGAGTTTAGTGCCTTCATTTATTTTTTAATTAAATTTTTTTAATAAAATTGATTTTCATCGCTTTTGTTTTAGTACCAATATGTTACGGTTAGATTGTATTGGCCAAGGTTTTACTTACTTTTGCCAATTTTTACATAAAAATTGCAATAGAGTAAGTAAAAGGCACATGATTTGCACGTTTTTTTTTTAAACTGTGCTAAGTAACTAATCCATTCATTTCATACGTATGCTTTACTTTTTATACAAATTGATTAAAAGCTTGATTGCAGACATTACAACACTTCAGTTAGGATGACAAACTAGCTCCTCGCACAACTTAAGATGTGTGCTAATTTTTATACATGAGTGGTGGGACCTACAGTTTAAAGTCAATTCCGAACGACAGATTTTTGGCAAACTTTGTATGGCATTTTTATTTACTTTCAGAGTTTTTTGTAAGAATTCTTTCCTCTCAGTTGCCGAAAAAATTATTTTTCATATTTTGTTTTGTTGGAGATGTTTGTCCTAGGATTAGAGCCGTGGTCTCATGTTTAATTACCCAACACACTACCTACTAGACTACGGCAACATCTGGTTGCGTATCTAGATCGTTTTTCTATCCATGCAGTTCTGCTGTCAAATTCTGACACGATTTTTGTAACGCATAATGGATCACATTCTTCTGATTCTGATTCCACGAAATACAGAGTACTACCTTGCCGTAATTGATATTTTGCTTAGCCGCAGATATTGTTCGCTGCCCGTGTTTCAACATTGTTCGTTGCCAGCTAAAATGTAAAAACGGAGTTTATTTAAATCGATCAAACAGCATTTTGGACGTGACACTTTGTATTTCGTCGTCTGTGCATAAGTTAATGTCTCAACCAATTTCTTTGCTTTTTTGAAATGGTGGCTTGATTAACACCCACTGATATTTAAAACTCCAGTTCCATCTGACAAGGACCTGGCTCCAGTAATTTCAAACTTTTTAGATGACTGGGGCTCAGGATGGGATTCCTATCCAAGCAGCGCATTGTGTTTGTATACAGAAAAGAGAGTTTATAAGAGAAAGGAAAGAAGGGGTAGTGCGTGCCAATTTTGTTTTAATGACCAGTGTACATACATACTTTCTTGCTTTGCTTGCTTAATTGGCCATAACAACCCGATTAACGGATTTCGGCCTGCCGCAACACATCCTTCCAGGCGCCTCTGCTTCTAGCGCGCCTACGCCAGTTGGTCACACCAATCGATGACAGGGCTTCTTCGATTTGGTCCTTCCAACGGATACAAGGTTGTCCTCTTCGCCGACTTCCGCAGATACCCGCATCAAATACCCGTCTCGTCGGAGCGTCCTTCTCCATTCGAACGACATGGCCGAGCCAGCGCAGCCGCTGGATATTAATACGCTGCATATAGCTGCGAAAATCTTCGCCAACTCGCACTGGACCGAAGATCTTACGTAGGACTTTTCTCTCGAATACTCTCAAGGCTGCTGAGTCGGTGCTTAATAAGGTCCATGCCTCTCCGCCATAAAGAAGCACGGGTAGGATGAGCGTCTTGTAGAGTATTAGTTTCGTCGTACGAGAGAGGTCTCTGTTACTCAATTGCCTATTGAGACCATAGTAGCACCTGTTGGCAAGAGTGATCCTGCGCTTGACTTGCATTTTGGTTTTTACTGGATATATTTTTTAAAGAGGTGGGTTCCAAGCCCTACGCACAACCCGAATTTAACGTCCAGGGGATTGGACTTCGCTGCACGCATTAGTTGGCATTCTAGCGGCTGCTAGAATGCCATCCAGGAGGGGCCATCGAGGAGGCTGCGTGTCAACTTGAACACAGCAAGACAAGGATCGCCCTGGTGGTCGCCACGTTGACTACAGTCAGAAACTTTAACTTGTTTGCATGCAATCCATCCCTACCATACATACCTTCATCAGTCTTTTTTTTTGTGTTTGAAAATTGCTTTTAAGTAATAATGCTCAGTTTTTTCTTTCTATTGCGATTAACCACATACAATGTTAGACAAATAAACAAATAATCACAAAGCTCCCAGAGTCTCTGGTGGAAATCGAACAGACGGCCTTGGTACGATGGTTCGAAATAAAACTTATGGTACAAGATAAATTTAGATGGCAAAACATTTACTTTAATAAAGAGCCATTATTGTTTAGCACACTACCAACTAGATCATCTGGGCATTCGACAAAACTTTTCGTAAATGCTGGTTATATCGGCATGAAGAAAAATTATGAGATGTATAACCTAACCAAACAATATTGACTGATTTTAAGAGCTGTAGGTTTAACGTATACATCATTGGTATAAAACAACGTCTAAGCAACACAAGTAGTGCCATCTAACGCAACTAAGCGTTTTTAATAAGTTCAACTATTAATTGCTGAATATAGTTTTAGCAACATCATAACATTTTTCATGGTGGATAATTTTCCGATAAATCAATAAAATTTTGCATTACTGGAGGCTATTATTGAGCAAAGTTTTTTTGATTAAAATTCTTTCAAAATGTTAATAATTTTTTCATTTTTTTTTTAATTAAAATTGAAAGTGATGTAACTAATTAGTTAAAGACGTTGTATTAAATTTCATTTCAACACTAATTTATGATGTTAAACTGTCCTTATATTTAAACTTTAGCTGAACTTGAAATTATATTTAATTGGCTGAATATCTTGTGAAAATCTGTTGTTTTTTTTTAATAAAATTGCTAAAGCTTCCCTTCAATTAAGCTGTTCAATAAGGGTTTTAGAAACTGTTGTAATAAGAAAACAAATAAACATGAAACAATAAAATTTCTTTACTTAAAGGTCTTGTTGCGTTTGTAATTATTCTCATTCATTATGCTATGAAAAGATGTTTGTTTTACAGACAGTAGTTACTTTATATACTACGCTATGCTATATATGTATGTATGTATACGATATACATATTGTTTTATAAAAGGTAATTTGATTATAAGGTCAATGTTAAAAAATTATGTTAAATATATGTTTACATTTGATTAAAAAAATAAAACAAAAAAAAACTTTTAAAAAAACGCATTTTATTTAACGAAACAAGTTTGTGGCTTAAGTCTTTTGTTATTAATTAAGCTACTGCTATGTTACCTAAAACCAAAAATGTTTCAATATTTACATAAATCAGCTGAAAAAAGAAAAAAGAATGATTGATGGTTTTCTAATCGAATGAAAACAAATAAAAGCGTTTGACAAAAAAAGTTAAGAAATTTAAAACTTTCCAACACCGGCAAGACCTATATATGGTCTGGTGTTTATTTTATTACTATTATTACCTTAATATGTTTAATTATTTTAATTATAGTTATAAAATCATTGAATTCTCTAACTACACATGTTACATTTGAAAGATTTTTGTACGTACATGTGTGTGCGTACTCAAGTATGTATCTGTCGTGTGTGAATATATGCATAGTCACGGTTAGAAATATAACATGTTGTCTTACAACACTTACGTTTTAAATAATAATGCCAACAACTGTAACAACAACAACAATTCATATGAAAAAAAAAAATAAAAACAAACAACAAAACTTTACACAATTTGATCTTGATAACGGTTGTTAAGCAATTGTCTTTATTATTGTTGTTGTCATTAAATTTTTTTTATTAGTTTATTACCCTACAGCTGGGTGTAACTAGTCTGCTGGGTTTACTTCATGATGTTGACAGACTTTTTTCAAACCCCCACATTTTTAAGGTAATCCTCCGCGTATGTTGTAATAAATTTAGAAAAATAGCTTTTACGGCAACAAAAAGGGAAAGTAGAGGGTAATTATTCACTCCGGCTTTTAGTATAACGCAGTACGAGGGTGTAAAGCCGTATAGAATCCCAGAATTTACATGCAGTTTTGTTGAGACACCGTAGTCTAGTAATGGTTTGGCTTATTAGACGTGAGGCAACGGTTCAAAGCCCAGGTCAGATATCTCCAATAAAACGAAATGTGAAACAAATTTCTTCCACAACTTCCCCTCAAGTAAATGAAATTGCCATGAAAAGGTCCATAAAAATTTGGCGTTCGGAGTCGTCTTTAAACTGTAGGTCCCACCACATTTGTATAAAAATGACATACTAAACATAAGTCATGTGAGAAGCTAGATCGTTATACTAACTAAAGGGTTTTAATTATCAATTATGTATGTATGTTTGTTAGGTCACACTTTTGCGAATGCAACTGCATGTGCGAGTGATTGTGTGCTTTAGGAATTGTACAATGAGCATGCTCTATCAAAAATACAGAGTGTAGGGTGGTATGAGCTCTACAAAAATAATGATTTTGACAAAGAGCGTCCGGGACAGTAAAAAAAGTGAAGACACATAAATTGCAAACAGTACTCCATAAAAATTGGCTTCAGATTCAAAAATAATTTTTAAAATCATTAGCTGGGATGCAAGCCGCCATTTCAAGCCTTTTAAAAACAACAGAATTAATTCAAAGCAAAGAATTGTGGCAAGCAAAGTAGTAAAGGTCGAGAGACTATAAAAGATAATTTTGCATATCTGAAATTCAGTTCGATTCTTGCATCAAATTATGGCTGTTGACTAAAAATTAATTCATTACAACAATTCCAAACACAAGAAATAATACGTGAAGCTCTGGTAATAGGCAAAGTCTACGACCAAGTAGGATACTCGACATAATGCTTTCTATTTGGTGGCATTAAGAGGGTATGATCTATTTTGTGCTATTAAGCCCAGACCAAAATATCACAATAGACCTGTACAGGCAACTATTAGTTCGTTTGAAGCGAGCATTGGCCAAAAAAAACGCCCTAAATATGCAACCAGCCGTAATTTACCCTCTTGTGAACACTTGGCAATATATTGCGGCTCTGGTCAAAAACTATTTGAAAAACAGATTGACGGGATGTTCTATCTCACCAGTCGCATAATCCGCATCTTGTTATTTCCAGCTACCACTTGATTAACGCAAAACTCTTTCACTGGAATACGCTTTACTTCAAGGCAGGGTATCAAAAATTCACTTGATTTATCCTTGGCCTCAAGACACGAGCTGTTATTCTGTTTTAATTTCTTTTTAACGATAGACCAATACCCCGGTGACAATAAAAAAAGGAGGTACTTCTGACACCACTGATGTTTTGTGTATTATTTTTATACATAAGTGTCGGGACCTATAGTTTAAATTCCAGTCTGAACGACTGGTTTTTTTTGTTGAGAAACTTTTCATGCAATTTTTTTATTTACTCTCAGATTTTTTACCAGAAATCAGCTGAAAAGCAGTCACCGAAGAAATATTTTGTTGGGCATGCCTGATGTTTCAGGTCTAATAATCCAACACACTACCTACTAGATTACCGCGACTCTACCTATTGTAAGCAGTTTAATTTTGGAAGATTCTGTACCCGACCTACTTTGTTGGTGGTAGATTTAGCTGTGAAAAAAGCAGTGGCTGAGACATGTGATTGATACACAAGGTGGTTGGTTTCATGTGTAAATCCCGATGACAATAATATTAAAACTTAAACAGAATCTATGTTTTGTAATGTAGGGTGCATTGATTTGTAATTACGTTTGCATGATATATTTCCCCGAATTTTTGTAATTTGTTTTTCACAGAATTTTCCGAAAAAAAAAATCATAATAAATGTAATTAACATAACGCTAAAAAATAAAAGTAAACACAGAAAAATGGATACATTTCGGTGAATATTGAATTCAAAAGGAGAAACATTAAACCGCTAAGAAAGACAATAGAAAATATGTAGTGTTGAGGGTGTAAAAATTTTTCAATTAGAAAATCTAATATAAGGTTTCATTCCAAAGGTGACTAACATTGTTTATATAATAATTTTAAAGTAAAAATAAAAATTTCTCTTTCATTTACTTTCAGGTGAGAACCAGTTTTCTTTTTTTTTAAGGTAAAAAAAAACGAAACAATATTCTTAAAAACAATTTGTACAGCCTTAATGCCTGAGTGATTTCTTTTGTTAAAATTATAAGTTTTTTTTTTCAATTTTTTTCTAAAATTAGAAAAAAACGGAATGAAACAAACGTAAATCCTATTATCTAAACAGTCACATGATATTCACAATGAAAACGAACGAAAGTGGATGACAAGTATCAGATTAAAAGATAAAAAAATACAAAAAAAAATACTGCACTTACTGTATGGCTCAAAAAGAAAAAAAAAACGTTTATAATAAGCATTGGTTTTTAATTGTTTAAAAATGTAAAGACATTTATTTTGTATTTTATTTTTCGTTTTTTCGTTTTTTTTTTAGTTTTTATTTTCTTAAATTTATTACAACTTTCACATCCAGTATTTTTACTTTCTGTCACACTTGATTGACAATTTTATCTTTTTTTTATTATTGTTGTAAATAACAAATAGAAATAATAGAGCATTTGATATGATATTTATAAAAACAAGAAAAAAAAACACAAACTATGTGCCTGCATGTACATACCACTTAAGTGGTTTCCCTTTTTTTATTTATTAATTTAAACAAGTTCGTGTCTTAAGTTTTTTGTTTTGTTTGTTTTGTTTGCAGTAACTATAGTAAAATATAGAAACATTTAAACTTTTCAATTTTTATTTTGAAATCAAATGACATTTAACAATACCTTAAGACAAATTGTTATAATAAATCAAAAAAATATTATAAATTATTATGTATTTAGTTAATGTTTATAGTAAAACTATAATTTACTTACAGGCTTTAGTAAGTAAATATCTTTAAGGGTTTTATATTAAAAGCTTTATTATGTCTACGTTTACAGACATAAATTTTTTTACTTTGAATATGAAAAATTTATATTTTAACAGCACGTTTGATCCGTAAAAAGTTAACTCTTTTGAATAAAATAAAGTTCTACTGGCTGTTGGTTGCTGCAATTATAAGGGAATCACATCTACTGGTTATTATTCACCACCACAAGCCTTTTAGTCAAGATTACAGCACGGTTTCTCATAACCATGTGGATACATAACTGATCATTACAACCCTTAAGTCAGGATTACGACTTAGCTTCTCACACCATTGATGTTGTGTGTGTTTATTTTATACATGAGTGGCGGGACCTACAATTTAAAGTCGAATCCGAACGACAGATTTTTTGTTGAGAAACTTTCCCAGGCACTTTTACTTACTCTCAGAGTTTTATCCAGAAATTTGCAGAGATGAAGTCGCCGAACAAATTTTGAAATTCAGTTTTGTTGCACAGTAGTATCACGTCTAATAAGCCAACAAACCACCTACTAGACTACGGCGCCAGAGTACATTTGTATTATAATAAATTAAATTCATACAAACTACACTACACTACAATTACTACGTTAAGCACCCAAGGCACCCAGGTGAGTGACGAATCGTTCGCTTTAAATAATTCTACGCTTATTATAATAAACATAGGGTCTGAGCTAGGACATTAATTTCTGGTTTCGTTGTACAGTAGTCTGCGCAATACAACAAATGTATGATATCACATGGTAGTGACTGCCAATGTTAACATTTGATGTCTGTTCTTGAGCCTAACAAGGAGGATATTTTATCATATTTTCTTTTTGATGCCTGACCTGGGGGTTTGAATCGAGGCCAAATGCTTAATAAGCCAACACACTACCTACTAGACTACGGCGACTTCAAACATGTTCTTAATGTTAATTTTATCCAAGAGTTCCAATTAATTATTGTATTATCGTGTACAAGTCTCATAGTAATGCGACCATATGATCTATTGCATTACCCTCAACCTATATGGAGTATCTCTCTGTATTGTCTCTTCCAATCTAGTAAACACAATACTCTTCCTAGTACTTGGCACATCTTTACATTTCCTGTTCAGATGAACTAACGTCATTGAGGTTCCAAGTATGTGCTTTCTTCTTATCACATCTGTCCTTTAGGTTTACAGTTCTCAGCCAAATGTCCGGTTACCAATCTCAGGCAATTTCAGTATTGTCTGATGAATACACAAATCTCTGCTGATTGTAATTACGCAATACAAGTAGAAAATCTCTTAAATCTGTCTGGTCCTCTTCATCCTCCCTTTTATCAACTCTGCTATTTGAAACCTCTCTACTCATTTTATAAAAAGATTCTGTCGATAACAGCGGCAAGAAAACTTACCAGACAATATTGCTATGTACACCCATAATTATTCATTACCACCGAGCTGCTACACCATTTGTGTTGTGCATGTTAAGTTTAGCCACAAGTGGCCAGACTACAGATTTTTGAGAAACTTTTCATGGCAATTTTTTATTTACTCTTTTGAAAAGCAGGCGGTGAAGAAAGTTTTTCATATTTCGTTTTATTGGAGATGTCTGATCGGGATTTAAACCGTGGTCACTACGCACAATGCACAAGTGTGGTTTAATTCCCAGTAATTTTCAACTTCAAAACATGATCATTGGACCAATGTGACCATGATAACCACTACTTAAGGTTATTAATTATTAAATTTTGATCTTGATAACCACTTAAT
Organism: Sarcophaga bullata; assembly: GCA_005959815.1. Classification (NCBI taxonomy): domain Eukaryota; kingdom Metazoa; phylum Arthropoda; class Insecta; order Diptera; family Sarcophagidae; genus Sarcophaga; species Sarcophaga bullata. Next base: position 21,834 of record QOCX01000407.1, on the reverse strand, counting down.
AATGTTCATAACTCATTATACGAAGAAAAAAAGAACATGATGGTGTAGCCTAAATAATATTGACGTTCTTAACTGGTTGTAAATAACTTGAATTATTTCTTATTTTCTAGAATTCAAAATTTATAATGTTTCTATGTCAGCTAACAGATGTTTAATTTCAATTTAAATATTAACGAAACTTGTTTTTTGTTTCTTCATTTTTTTTTTTTTTGCTTAAATTAATCAATTGAAGCCAACCGTAATTTCTAAGTCTTTGACCTTTAACCAAAATAAGAAGTCGTTTTTGGTTCTTTATACAGTTGTTTTATACGAATTTATTTAATTAAACAATTTATAATACTGGTTTATGCCTTAAGCATTAATATTAATAATAAATTCTAATAATTATTTAAACGTGCTAATGAACATAACGCAACAATCAAACAAAAAAGTGACATATAAGGAGGCACTATAATTAAAATTAAAAAAAAAACATTTAGAATTAAAAGAAAAAGAAATTATTGATTTATTATATGATGTGGTTGGCCTCTTATTTAGATTAAAAAAATAAAATTAATTTAAAAATTTTTAATTTTAAAAAATAACGGTTTGTTTATTCTTCTAATATTTTTTCTTCTTTAAAATACTTTGTGTTTTAAATTTAATTGTATTTGTTTCATTTTTTTATTTATTGTCTTTGCTTTTTATTGTTTAATTTAAATTCATTTAAAGTATTTAACCATGAAGGATTTTAATTTAATTTTTTTTTTGGCAATTGTTTACAATATTTTTTCTTTAAGCTTAAATACTGTCTCAAGTTTACTTAATGCCATTGTGTGTTATATAATGTTATAACTTTTGTGTGTTTTATATATAAAAAAAGAAAATAAATAAAATAATAAAAAAAAAATAACAAAACTAAATAGAAGTAACCTTAATAGAGAAAAACAACAGAATTAAATTGTGACCAAAGCATAAGTAAGCTGCATTAACAATTGGCTAGGACTTAAGAAAAGACTTAAGAAACGAACAAAACAAAATTAATCATAACATAATTACCGTGTATTATTATTTAAAATTATTGATACAAAAAAAAATATGCCCTTTAAACTTTTCCATATACAATACAAAAGACTTAAGAAACAAACTTGATCCATATATGTATGTAGGAATGTATGTATAGGAAAGCGAAAGTTTATTTTCTTCAAACTTATATTCAACAACAGTTATATTTTATATATTATGGCTGGAAAAATAGCGGCTTAAAATCATTTTTAATATTTCAAGCGGTAGTTGAAGTCATTTGGATATTCAAATGCTATGTGACCCTTTTTCTTTCCATAGCCAACTTGAATATGCTTTAGCTTAATCAATGCTTTCATCTTTAATTGAACTCTAGAATACATATCTTTTCACACATGAAATTTAAAACCTTAAGTTTTGTAAGGGGTATACTAACAGTGATCAGAGGTCGTTGTAAACTTCAATCAGGCTTTTATCAATAAGTGTCTGTTGATTATTCAAAAAGATTGACCAAAAAAAAAACACCTCTAGCTTTATTAAAGCAATGACTTAGACATACATTTGTATGTGGAAAGAGTATTTTATAATCCTATGATCCCCAGGGTTGGTTAAATATTTAATAAGTCACCGCCATGCTTTCACAAATAGTTCTACGAAACAATTTCAATGCAGCACAATCATCATCATCAGTAATCGCCTTAGTCTAGTAGATAGTATGTTGGCTTAGTAGTCGTGAGGCCATGGCTCAATTCTAGGTTAAACATCTCCAAAAAAACGAAATATGCCTCCCAGCAGAGTTCTGGCAGAAACCCTGAGAGTAAATAAAATTGTCATGAAAAGTTTCTCAAAAATCTGTCGTTTGGAATCAACTGTAAATTGTAGGTCTTACCACTCATGTAATAAGTTAAAACACACAACATAAGTGGTTTGAGAAGGTAGGTCGTAATCCTGACTAAAAGGTTGTTATGACCAATTGTGTACATATGTGGGTATGAAAAGTAAATGTTAAAATTCGCCCTAGTCTATCAGGCAGTTTGTGCACTTATTAGACCAGAGCCTGTGGTTCAAATCCCAGCTCAAACATTTTTCGTAAAACGAAATATTAACAAAAAATATTTTTTTCAGCGACTTCCACCTCAGCAGTTGGCTAAAAATTTGAAAAGTTTTTCAAATCTATCATTCGCTGTTGTCGCTGAACTGATAGTATCGTCAATCATGGTTAAGGTTAACACATACAACATGTGTTGTGTGAGTAGCTAGGTTGCAATTCCGACTAAATAATTGTATTAACCGTTGAGGTCAGTCAGTAAGGAACGTAAAGACAAAACATATATAGTGGAATAAACTTGTGTGAGTTAATAAAAGTACGAGTAATAAGTCAGCTTTAGTAACTTCCCTTAAGTCAATGATCTTACAGCCTTCATATTTCTTTTTGTTTTAATATTTGGCTGGAATATGTTTCAATTTACTATCTTCGTTAAATTTTTGGTATTATTTTAAAGCTTTATGTGTCATTGGTTTCCAAAAATTCAATAAGAGAACAGATATTATGAGTAATCTATCTCCACATCTTTTTCTACTCAATTTATTACTTAATAATACAGCCTCATAAAAAATGTTTATGGTTATAAAAAATTTTCGTCATTTATTATCCAAAATCTAATGAACAACTAAATTTTAGTATCATACTGCCGTTAAATTCAAAACACACCCTTTTCTTTTGGGCATATAAGTATTCAAAAGTGAATAATTTGTCTATTCTAGAGAGATAAAATTGATTTTTCAATTGAAAGATAAAACTGACAGTAACATCCATATCACAATATGATGGATGTTAAAATAAAAAACAAATGACTTAAGAGACGAACTTTATTTTATAGTGTATTATGATATAAAGTTCTGTTATTAAAACTTTCAAGGGTGGTAGGTAGGTAGTCTATGGCATTAAAATGCGATTTAAAAATTTATGCTCCGACATTAAACAAAAGCCTGAAGTAGCAAAGTTTTAATTGCTTAAAAGCTATAAAAAACGATTTATAACGGATTTTATTACTCCTTCTAATATTTTTTTTATTTTTTTATTTCTTTATTAAAGGTTACGTATGTTTGCTAAATTGCTGAAATGATGTTCTTGCTATTAAAAATGTCAATAAACTGCATAGAGAATCAATACTAAGAACACAATTTTATAGTTCTACCACACATATGTAACCTTTAGTTAAAAGAAAGAAGAAGTTTAAACAGAATGATTACTCGCGTAATTAAAAAAATGTATGATTTGAGCATGGAAATATATAAGTACACTCAGAAATATATGGCCTTCTTCTTTAGACGCTGCTCTGTAGATTTCAATCGATAGATCATTGTGTTTTACAAAAATATTGATTCATTTCACAAACATTTAACCAAAAATGACCCTTTTTTGTATTGAATTAAAAATATTTAGAGTGTGTTTATATTACAGGTTGCTATACTCCAAGTTTTACATTATTTAGCAGAGTTGATTTAAATACATAGACAAGTTCCACATCATATCCAATGAGTTGTGTGCATAGTTAATGAAACTTCTAATATTTTGATGTTGCTTTCGAGATAACAAAAGATTTCCATACCTTCAAGCACATTGCTCTTTATTGCCTACATTCAATTGCGCAGATGTAGTATTTTAGAAGTTTATGGTTAAACCAGCTCCTTTTGTTATTTAATTTCAAATAAAAAACTATGGTAGAAGGCAGATGTCATCATTACAGTCTTAACTGCCAAGAACATATTTGTATGGCCACCACTTATAAGTTCCATTCCATATGACGTCCATAGTAAAAAAATAATGATTTGTTCAAGAAATTGGAGGCTTTAGATAAGATAACGATGCCATTCAATTTAAATAATACGGTTTAGTTCTCATTTTCTTTTTTCCATTGTGAGTAATCATTTATATTGTCAGACAAACAATCGGACAATCACAAACATCCAGAGTCTCTGGTGGGAAATGAATACAAGGCCTCGACAGTTGATGCAGAGCACACTACCAACCCAGATATTGGGGCACCCATGCGCTTAGTTGTTTATCGGAAACATAACTTCTTCATACATCTGCAGTACGAAATTGCAGTTCTTTTGTAGTCATACAATGCAATATACAGAGTACATCTGGCTACTATTGTGCTTATTTCCTTAAAGACATGGACAGAACATGGATAATTCATATTCAAGCTTAAAATATTTGATAAAATTTAGTTAAAAACAGAATAAATTGCTGTTATCATCGCTACTGTCTTATAGTTTTGAATTAATTTGAACGTCTTTATAGTATGGCATATATTTGTGATTTTTTTTATATTATTTTTCAGTTTTTTTTAATAATTTCTGCAAATAACAGATCGAGTTTGTGACTTAAGTCCTTTGTTTTTAACTTAGCACTTTGCAATTCCCCCATAAAAAAGTTTCTTACTTGAGTCTTTTGTGTGATGTTCTATAAATGTAAGCGTTATGGCTATAAATTAATTTTTATAAATCAATTTGAAATGAACTTTAAAAAATAAGTTTTTTTTTGTTTTAAATTATAGAATACAATTTTATTAACTGTTACTGCCAACACTAGACATACAAATTTAATTATTTTTTGTACATAATCTTTTAACCGGACTTTATTTGCTTTAAAAAAAAGAAAACAAAGAACTTTATATTGTTTGGCAATATTAAAGCCCAAGCCAAGCTTAAGATAAAAGGTGATTAGTTTTTTTTTGTGTGCTGTTTTTTTTTTTTGATTCTTTAGAAATCTTAAGTTTTTAGGTGTGGAAATGTGTGGCTGGCTTAAGTGTCAAACAGATTTTTTTTTTATTTTTTTTTCTTCTAAATTGCAGTTACTTGTATAAAGCCTTAAACATACATATTGAGTGCGTTATGTGTATTATGAAAAAAAGAACAAAGAAACAAAAAAAAAAAAATCTACAAACAATTTATAAAAGTCGCACGCGCCTTTGACAGTAAATCATTGAAATTGTAAACCATTTTTATTTGAAAAACAAATATAAAATTCACACATCTTGAAAACGTAATAAATTAAATTAAAAACTTTTTTTTTCAAAATTTTTGGGTTGGTGGGAATAATACTATCAGCGGCTGTAATTCAATAATCACCTAAAAAATTCAGAAATTTTTTTCAAAAAAATAAAAAGAAAAAAAAACATTTTCTTTTCAAATTTTGTAAAAAAAAATCAACAAAGAGATAAGAATTAATTTGAAGCACGTTTTTGGAATTAGAAGTTTTAAAAGTATTTAATGTGTGTATAAAAAGTGTGCTCATTTTTTATAAGTAATATAAGAACAATAAAAAATAAACAAAATGAATTATCCTGTAACAAAAGTTTAAATATTTTTGAAATTTAGAAATTTAGTACACGTAAGCTACATAAAGTTCTAGCTAAGGAAAAGGCTTTCTAGTTCAATTTCAATTGAATTTTAAATTGTATTTGAAAAATATAATATGTTTTCCTAAGAGACTTAGTCAAAGTAGTTTTTGAATCAAAGAATTGCTGAGCTTCCCAATCAAGTCAAAATCCATACTCTTCATATTAAAGTTAAGTTGCATTAGATGCTTGAATCTCCCTGAACGAGATGATCCCATTTACGCCAGCGTACCATAATTAATATCCTTATCCAAGGGTCAAATATTCCCCTAATGAAACACACTTGTCTACAGAAAAAATCTTTCAGCAGTTTATTGAAGAGTTCAGTCAGTATTCACTCAACTTTTCATTTCAAAGAACTGGGATCTGACACTTAAGTGAAAGATTGTTTTTTTCTTCTCCCAAAAGCCTAGCAGTGCATACAGCAGTCGTTTGAAGACAAATCTTTCTGCAGGAGCTTCGAATTTATTATGAATTCAATTACCAACGACTTCCTTGTATCATAGAATCCATGGAAGAGTTACACTCGGCTTTCACGAACGAAAACAGACTTTAAAAAGGCTTTCAAGAGATTTTCACCAACATTCATGAACTGTCTTGTCTTCAAAAGAACTTTGGCCCCCTTCTAATGTATAATACATAAACCTCTTACGAATGTATAATATTACAACAATTAATAAATAGTAAAGACCTAGCTTTTAATGCCACGTATGTTGTGTGCGTTAATTTTAAACATGAGTGGCGGGAGCTACAGTTTAAAGTCGAAAGTCCGAAAGACACTTTTTCGAGAAGCTAATTCATGGCAATATTCATTTCATACTTCGTTTTGTTGGAAATGTTTGAACTCAGGTTTGAACTATAACCTTATGTCTAATAAATCAACAACCTATCTACTAGACTACGGCGATTAATCCACCGAAATACATAGCTGGAAACGAGCCACTAATGTATGAGGAAATGACTGGGTTGTAGGTAGAGAGTTATCTTTACAAATGCTTGAATACGAATCGCCGTAGTCTAGTAGATAGTGTGTTGGCTTATTAGACGAAAGGCCAGGGTTCGAATCCCCGGTCAGACATCAAAAACGAAATATGAAAAAATATTTCTTCGGCGACTTCCTCTCAGCAGATTTCTAGCAAAAACTCTGAGAGTAAATAAATTGCCATGAAAAGTTTCTCAAAAAAATCTGTCGTTCGGAATCGACTTTAAACTGTAGGTCCCGCCACTCATGTATAAAATTAGCACACACAACATAAGTTGCTGTTCTGGTGTGAGAAGCTTGGCCGTAATCCTGACTGAAGGGTTGTAATGGCCAATTATGTATGTATGTATGTTTGTCTGAGCAAAAGGGTTTGGAGAAAACAGTGTCTTTACGCCTTATATAGAATAAGGGCAATACCATGGCACCCCTACATTTGCCTATTCCTTTTAAAAGCACATGATAAGTCTGTAGAGTTCTAATTTGTAAACATTTTGCCCCATTTTCCTTTGACTCTTTTCATGAATTTACAGGAAAGTGAAATAAAACACTTTCAAAATATTTATCATACAGAATTAATAATTTTTTTTAGAATTTTTGTTTTGATTTTATATACAAAATATATTCAATTTTATTCAATAGCTTTGGAAGAATCTTGTTTTCTACAAAAAAAAAGTTTGTTTCTTAAGTCTTTTGTTTTCAGTTCGAAACAATACATATACAGCTACCGTGTGTTAAGTAAACTTTTCAAAACTGAACCGTTAAAATTGCTTTCAAAATGAAATGAAAAACAAATTTAATGATTAATTGCATAGCATAGATTTGTTTTAATAACAACAAAAACCAGCAAAAATCATAAATTTTTTTTCCACATAATGTTGTATGGAAAAATAATTTATTTTAATGATTTAAAAGCAAGCAAGTTTATGTCTTAAGTCTTTTGTTTTTGTTACACTAAAAATTATGCAAATGTTTCGGTTTTATTTTTTTTATTATTATATGGCAAAATAACTGTTAAAAATTTTGCAATAACATTCAATAATTATTGAAGTTTATTTAAGAGCACAACAAAATTTTTGCAAACATTTCTTAACACAATCATTATTGCTACACCAATAATAGGTTTTCTTTTTTTGGTTTCGCTTGTTGAAATGAAAACCTATTAAAACGTATGCAGTTATGTAGAGTTCACTTAAGTTACCTTAAATAACTGATCTTGTTACTTAATGACTTTTTACACTCGTTTCTCTATTTTACACTCTAAATGCGGAACTAAAGTTTTTTTAGAAAATACAAAGAGTCTCAAATTTTAGCTGCGGCAGTTACTTTCCAAAGGTTTTTCGTCTGTTACCTTTTGCATTTGCTTTAGTTTTATTATTTTCTTTGCGTGGCGTTTTTTAAAAATTGAAGTTTACTGTTGTGGTTTATAATTTCCTTTTAACCTTTTTTTTTTTGTTTTTTTTGTTTAGTTTTGTGTTTTCTTTTTAGTTTAAATAAGTTTTTCAATTTAGTTTGTGTTTTAGTTTAGCAGTATGGCTTCATATCAGCTTTAAACGCTTTCACTTTTTTCTTAAAAAGAAACAAAAACAAAAACAAAAGTCGTTTTCAATATTTTCTTTTATATTTTCTGCTTTTTACTTTTCACCACTTGATACTTTCTGCTACTTGTTATTAGAAAGCCTGAAGGAAAATTTAATTTTTTTTTTTTATTATTTCTTACTTAACAAAAGCTATCGATAACAAAGAAAATCAATGCCTGTAGCAATTGCTATTTTAAATAAGAGGTTTCAGTCAATACCTTTATTTAAAATTGCCAATTGAAGAGCAATATTTTGAGGTCATCGTTTGGTTTTAAGCAATTGTTTTCATGTGAAATGAATTTAATTATTAAGAAAGCAGCAGTTAAAGTTTGAAGTTTCCAGTAAAAAGAAAAGAGTAGCTTAACAAATGTTGTTCAAAGATATCAGCGTTCATTAATTAACAAATCAGTATGACTGAGTAATTAATTTAAATTCGTAGAAAATATTTTCGTACATAAAAATCCAGTATACCATATCCTGTTCACAGAAAAAGGCCACACAGTAAAATTTTCTTTATTTCCACTGTCGTCTATGATTTGACGGCGAATAGAACCACACTTTTGCAGAGTTCCATAGCAACAAACACACAAAATCAAACTCTTTTGATTTGTAATCAACTGGAATTACAAGTAAAAGTTCGTTCTTCATATAGGACAAGTGATTTCAGTGCTTATGGAACTCTTTCTCAGCTTAAAGCCAAATATTTCCAAATCGTTAGTGTCATGATCTTAATATTGTCGTCATGTAAAAATACCCTAGTGCCGCAGTAATTGTAGATATTCTTACAATTTTCCCTTTAAACCTCAGCTTAACTATTTAGTGTCAGTAAGGACTACTGATACGCACCTACTTGTTGTTTTTGGAATGCATTAAGGTGCCACTCTGGTAACAAATAAGTGCTTGATTCACATTCGTCATCGCAGAATCTAAACATTAGTATCGATAAGGTCCCCATTTTAAGCAAATGTTCCTTGAGTTTACAGTTTCCTGAAAAAAAGTCGGTCACTGATATCAATTTATTCACAGATAATCTGATGCTAACCCCAAATGTCTACTATTGTAGTTGCTTAACAAAAGTCTAAATTGGCTCCAATCCATTTGATTTGCGAAAAGTCTCCGTTTCTTTCTATTTTCCCTTCCAGTGATTATGAACATTCGTTTCCGCTCCATAGAAAGGTTCTGACCACATTAGTCGCATGTAAACTCTCCCTCTCGCAAACTCATTCGCCAGCTAACATACATAATTGGTCATCACAACCCTTCGCTCTGAATTCTCACGCCACTTATGTTGGGTGTATTAATTTTATCCACAGGTGGCTGGACCTACAGTTTAAGGTCGACTCCGAACGACAGATTTTTGAGAAATTTTCATGGCAATTTATATTCATTCTCAGAGTATTTGCCAGAAATCTGTTGAGTGAAAGCCGGGGAAGACATATCTAACATGAGATTCATAATGGACCAACGTAAACTGATAAACTGAGTGAACTACAGATCCCTCCTTAGCTATCCACTGGACTCAACCCGTGACTTCCAGGATTTTACGTAATGCCACTTAGAAATGGAATGGAAAGTAAATAAAATTGCCATGAAAAAGTATATGTTCCGCTACCCTTGTATAAATATTAACAAACACAACACAAGTGGTATGAGAAACTAGGTCCTAATCCTGACTGAAGGTTTATAATAACCAATCATGTATGAACGTATGTGTGTAAAGTCTGCATAGCTGTTAAATTCAACAGAGCGACCAGTGCGGCTCTTATTTCAATGTCTTGCCAAGCTCCACATTGGACTTCTTAAAATTTAAACTGTTTACCTAAACAATGTTTAAATAGATCATACAAACGGTGATGATAGTATGACTATTAAAACTTTTGTGGAAGCCTCTTTCATGCCATTATGGCATGCCCGGTTTTTTTCTGAAATGCTTTCTATGCGTGCTCTAAGACAGAGCAGTAATAGCTGCAGTACAGATTACAGATTGTTTTATTAAGGCTCGAGTTAAAATCTTAGTATTCAAGCTTGAAGCCTGAAGCCTATTAAATGTAAGCAAACCAGGTTAATCTGTTTCTTTGTTTTCAGGCCATCCACTCACACACTGATTTAAAAAAATCAAATAAATATACGACAAGTATTCTCAATAAAAATATTAAGAATATTTTGTCTTTTTTTCTCGTGCACACGTCAATAATTCATATTTCTGGCCGTTAATAAATAAAGTCCATAAATTACCATTAACCCAGAAACAATTTTTTTTGCTTGGAAAGTGTACCGCCTCCTGATTCATGATATTTGGGTCACACACATATTTTTCAAAAATATAAGGAGCTAAACGAAAGCAAAGCTTTTCTTAATTGCTGTTAACAAGCTGTTCCGTATTTCTTAGTTTTGTTTTTGTTTTTTTTTTCATTCTCACGAATTTCATATTGAAACGGAATGTCTTTCACTTGAATCTTGAATGAGAAAAGGCGAGCAAAAAAAAATCACTTTCATTTTATTGTGTAAATTCCTCCCATGCACAGACAAATTATTCACAAATTAGTCATTTTATTACGGATGACTCTTAAATGATTACATTTCTACGCTCTAAATATTTAAATTTGGAGTAACTGAAGCATTGTACTTCACAACCATACAACATGTACTTGTCGTATACGCAAATGAAGAACAATTACTTTTAAATAGCAGAAGAGGACGCATAAAATACTTTCACGTCTTCTCTCCTACACATAGATTAACAATACAATAAATTTTAAAGAAATAAAAACAACAATTATTAACAACAATTTTGTTTTTTTTTTTTTTTTGTAACAACAATTCAAAAAGCACCCACATTAAGAAGAGACACAAGACAGTAATAAAATCACGCTCGTTTTATTGTTTCTGGCTGTATGATGGTAATAAAAGCAAAAAAACAACTGTACTTTCTTATTAATGGCCTGACGACGAGTATAGAACTTTAATTAGAAGTATGTACATATGTGTTGTTGTGGGATTACTCTTTAAAATTTGAATACCATTTGCTTTTGCTAAGAAAAAAAAAAGGTACATATTCATACAGGTTTTGCGTATACCCTACGCTGTTTAAACTGAAGTCATCATAGAGGAATGAAATTTTTAGACATTTTTTGTTGAAATTCCAGTCACCGTCTAGTTTAGTAGGTAGTATGTTGGCTTAATAGACGTAAAGCCACGGTTCGCATCACAAAACGAAATTTAAAAAATTATTTCTACGGCGATTTTCTCCCAGCAGATTTCTGGCAAACACTCTAGGAGTAAATATAAACTGCCATGAAAAGTTTTTCAAAAATGTATCGATTGGAGTGGACTTCAAACTGTAGATACCCTCGCTCATATATAAAATTAACGCCCCCAACATTGGTGATGTTAGAAGCTAGATCGTAATCCTAACTGAAGGGTTACAATGACCAAATACTACTAAATCTAGTAGAATTTGTCTTCAGATACCTTTCCTCTGACAAGTCCAGGCCAATATAGTTACTGCTACTTTATTATTATGTTGCAATTCAGCTCTCTCTCTCTCCATTGAAGGCTATGAGAGCACGGATGTTTCAATAAGTTTTTCCTGGAATACATCCAACTCTGCTTCATCTGCTTTCGCAAGTATCCACTGTTTACCAAGCCCAATGAAATCGCCGTCGTCTTGTAGATAGTGTGTTGACTTATTAGGCGAGAGCCAATGGTTTAAACACCAGTTCAGATACATCGAACAAAACGAACAAAACAATTTCTATCAGCGATAAATCTCAACAGTCTTATTGTAAAACTCAGAGTCGACTTTAAATTGTAGAGCCCACCACTCTCACGTATAAAATTAACTCCCACAACATAAGTGATATGAGAAGCTAGGTCGTAATACTAACTGAAGTGGTTGTAATGACCAATTAGACGCTTAGAGCATATCGTACAGACGCCGAAGATTATCAAAAATGAATCTGATTTTAGGAGTGTATCATGCATCATCCATTGGTTGTGTTCGTGTAGCCGAGACACACTAATTCCTAATTTCACTGAGATTGTCGCTTAGATTTCACTCTTTCACTAAAAAATTGAAAAGTGCGCCTATGTTTGTATAGAAGTTCATGGTTTCTGTTAAATCGTTTAATCTTAAAACTCCTTAGGGGTCATCGAAAGACCTTAAACCGCAGGCGATCGGAATTAAAAGTTAAGAAAAAATTGCAATAACTTCTCCAAAAGTTCAGAAATTTTATAGCCAAATGTGGCTTACGTTATATCGATGCTTTTTCTTGGAAAGTTGGTGGCATTAATGCATTCCAGAAGGAAATCCCTGGGTGCTGGACAAGAACTGCCCTATTGTTGACACCGAGCAGCAGCCTGAAATTTTTCAAAGCAATAGACTTGCAACAGACTTAAGGGATAGCATATACAATTTAAGCGAAGTTGAATTGATAGTATGATTGTAGGTACTTCACGAATATTAAATCGATAACTTCAGGGCTTAAGAGTAAAGATGAGAGCAAACTATAAGGCATTTGGTAGGCGTATCCTGATCATATTACAACGCGATGTATTCTTTATGATTTAGGCTGTAGCAAGAGCCACAGATTTATTGAATATTTTTCAATACACTTTCTAAACCTAAACCAATTAAAACCAATGCTATATCCAGTAGAGACAACAAGCTAAAATCTAAGGTCAAATCACTTTGCCTCGCCTAAGTTCCTGGCATATAGATGGAGTGGTTTCTTTTAGTTTCCTGCTTGATATGAGTTGTTTTGTTGAGTTATTTTGTCTATTCCTGATATTTTAAGGTAGTTTTCTTTTAGATTTAAAACAAGTAAGGTTAAGAGTGTAATCGATTATATGACTGAAGATAGATTTCTGCTTTTAATTCTTCCAACAAGTGCCGTGATCGTGTAGAATATGATATATTCAACTTACATCGTCTATTACTTTCTCAATTGTTTATCATTTTTTTTTTTTTATTTTTATTATTGTTTAATGTTTTGTTTTGTGTCAAGAAATTATTTTCTTTTTATTCTTTAAAAAAACAATTTGTTTTATTAGTTTTTTTCTCTTTGTTTTTGTTATTTCAAAGCATAGCATGCCATCCGTGGCTGTGTATGAAAGTCTACGTGAAATAGAGCACAGCTGAGAAAACATTTGTAAAATTTGTTAAAAAAAACCAAAAACGTTTCTTTAAATGAAAACATTATAAGAAGAATAGAAAGAAATGGAAATAGAAATATAAAGAATGATAAATTGTGATAATTTTTATTATTAATTTCAAAACAAAACGTGTAAATTGCATGGTTATTAATAATAAAAGAAAAAACTTGTATTAACACCACATTAAATGTGTCAATTGATGAATGTTTAATGCAGAAATCGACGTATAAAATAATTTAAAATATTAGTTAACGTTCTGGTAGAAGAGTTATGAAAAAAAAATTGTTTTAATAAAAGAAAACCCAAGTCAAACGTAATATGAAAATACATTTCTTCGGCGACCGCATCTCAGCAGACTTCTGACAAAAACTCTGAGAGTAAATAAAATTGCCATGAAAAGTTTCTCAAAAATCTGTCGTTCGCAGTAGACTTTAAACTGTAGGCCCGGTCAGCTATAGATAAAGCTAACAAATACAATATAAGTGCCATTAGAAGCTAGGTCGTAAATCTGCCGTATTAGATATGAGGCCATGGTTTAAGCCCCTGGTCAGAATATTTAAAATTGACATGAAAACTTTCACAAAAATTTGTCTTTCAGAGTCGACTTTAAACTGTACGTCCCGCCACTCATGTATAAAATCAACACACACTACATAAGAGAATCTAGGTCTTAATCCTGGCTAAAGTTTTGTAATGACCCATCATGTATGTATACTGCTTAGCCAGTAAACATTAACTTGAATGTAAGTCGTATCCCAATGTGCAATTTCCTAAAGTCGTTTAGTCCTATACAATCACTACCAATGACCTTATAACTCAACCAACTGTTGCCGTTGCTGATGCAAAAGATATGTTTTTCCAAGTACATGTTTTACATTATTTTTGCCCTTTCCTTTCCTTTCCTAAGGAACAACAACTTGGCAACAATAAATGTTTAAATGAATTTAATTTTAAATGTTTTATGCTTTAAGTTGATAAATTTATGTTAAGCCATAAAACTTTTACAATTAACTTAGCAAATTAACAACAACAAAAAAAAAACCAAAAACAAAAAAAAAAAGGTTTTAAAAACATTTTCAAACAAGATAAAGCTTTTAAAAACAACAACAACAACAACAACAACAATAACAACAGCGCCAAGTATTAAACAAAATCGTTAAAAAATTTATAAGCCATAAAGATAATAAACCTTTACGATAACATTTATCTTAAAACAAACCTAACATAAAGGGAAGGATACCTAGCTACTTTTATTCACATATAATTCAAATATCCTATGTGGCTAAACTTCCCCATTTAAATTGAAACCCTTTTTGTTTATCTAAGCACAGCATTTTTTATATGATTTTAGAACATTGTTCGTATCTATTTAACTTCCTAAAATGTCTTTAAGACAGAAAAAAAGAACCAACAAAAACAATAACAATAACAACAGAAAACAGAAAACAGCAAACATATCCTTTGTTCTTTTAAAGTGGTTATATAAGTTTAGATAGTGGTATAAATAGTACCATTAAATAAGCCACGTTACAACAAGTAAATTGCTTCTTCTTTTTTCCTTTTGACCATTTTGGTACTCGCATTCAAACCAAAGCAAGAATAGAAATTTTATGTTCTATTGTAACACATAAATGGCCATAACAGAACAAAAAAAAAAACGAAAAGAATTAAAGAAAAAAAGTAAAGAGTAGAAGTATAGACAAAGACATTGTACATCTTGTTAGCCTTAGATTGTGAGATTGTTTAAGGTTTTTCTACTCTTTTTCTTTCTTTTTTTTTTTTTTTTTTTGGTTTTCCTTTTGGATTTTTATTGTTCTTTTACTTTATTTGGCTGGTTTGTTGGTTTGCTTTAGTTGGTTAGCTGTCTTATCGTAAGTGCAGTTGTACAATGCTTTTGGTCATTGTTAAATGCGGCTTTGTAGCAAAAAAAAAAAAAAAAATACCTCGATTACTTGTTTGGTAAACAAAGTAAAATGGTAAGAATTGTATCCTCGAGGGTGCATGTTTAAGTAGTTATTTATGGCCACAAAAGTGTCAGCTCTTATCAGCATGAAACATCTCTATGCCTCTTTTCTTTTTTCTTTTTCTTCTACTTTTCCTTGATGTATAGCAACAAAATACAAAAAAACACACAAAAGAAAATACATTTTCTATAACACCAAATAAGGTACATAAAATGGCAATATGTAGCTTGAGTAACAAGTAAAAACAAAAGACTTAAGACACAAACTTGGCAATCTTATAAATTCTTATTGTTTGTTCACATACACCAAAATCACTTGATTTACGCATTTAAATGGCCTGATAGAATAAGCACTATAAAAGGTCTTTAAATTGCGTTATTACCTCAAAATCTGTTTCTCTCTCAAGTTATCTATCTCTCTCTAAGGGCTCTAAGAACGAAAAAAGTTTGAAATTCCTAAACACCATAGTCGTGTCTAAAAGATAAATGTTTTATTTGATGCAATTTATTTCCCAAATAGTAATTTGAACTTGTTTGATTATATACTTAATTGGTCATTACAGACTAGCTTTTCACACCTCCAATGTGTTGTGTGCCGAGTATACAGTTTAACGTCGACTCTGAACGTCAATTTTAGGCCTTTTTCATGGCATTTTCAATTACTCCCTGAATATTTGCCAGGATATTGTAGAGAGAAAGTCACCGAAAGATACGTTTTTTTATTTCAATCTAGCTTCTCACATAACCAAAGACTTGAGTGGCGGAATCTATTTTTGAATGACGACTTCGAACGACATATTTGAGAAACTTTTTATGGCAGTTTAATTTTTTGCCAGAAGGCTGTTGAGGGAAAGGCGCTAAAAGAAATATTTTTTTCATTTTTATTATTTTGTTCAAGATGCCTGCTTTAGGGTATAAAGTATGGCCCTTCATCAAATAAGCCTTCATACTACTTATTAGACTAAAGGGACAAAGCGACAACAAATATCAGATTTTTGAACAAAAGGTAGACTAGACTAGACTTTGAAAATTAAAATAAAGTGTAGTTTTTTGAACGCCATGAAAAGTTTCTTGTCCTTCGGAGTCGACATTAAACTGTAGGGTCCCATTACTCATGTATGAAATGAATGAAAGTTAATGTAGGTTCGGTACTAACGCTGTAGAGTGTCCTTCCATGGGCACTCATTTTGGTAAAAAGAACAACCTTTCTGCTATCTACGGATGGATTGAGAGACCGATATGGGAACAGGATCTGGAATTTTTTGTGTCAGTGTGAGTAGGCAATGGGAAGGTGTAAGACCTTGCCCGAACTTGCATAAAATTAACCCACGCAATATGAATAGTGTGTCGAAGTTGCCGTAGTGTAGTAAGTAATGTGTTGGCTTATTAGATGTGAGGCCACAGTTCCAACCTTAGGCTAGACATCTCAAAAAAAAACGAATTGAAAAAAAATATTTCTTCGTTGGTTTCTTCTCAGCAGATTTGGCGCAAAAATTCTGAGAATAAATAAAATTGCCATGAAAAATTTCCTAAGACTCTGTCGTCCGAAATCGACTTTAAACTATAGGACTCGCCACTCATTTATAAAATTAACACAAACAACATAAGTGGTGTGAGAATACTAGATCGTAATTCTAACTTAAGGGTTGTAATGACCAATCAAGTCAAGTTAGTACATGAGCAGTGTGAGAAGCTAAATTGTAATTCTGTTTGAAGGGTTGTAATGACCAAACAAGTCAAGTTAGTACTTGAGCAGTGTGAGAATGCTAGATCGTAATTCTGACTGAAGGGTTGTAATGATCAGTCAATACAGTGAGAATACGAAATGGAGTAGAAGATGGATTTCTCCACCAACAAAGGAATGTAGAACAGTGATTAATAATTTTATTAAATGTTCTAAATAATCTAGTGTGACTAGCTCATATGTTAATTTATAAAAATTACAAAAAAAAACTCCACTCTTTGTGTTTCCTATCTGACAACACTAATATGAATGCCTTTGAAATTCTATAAAATCTTAATTTGTTTTATTTACAACTCGATTAAGGTAATCATCTTTTTTTTATTTAAATATGAATAGACTTTATTTAAGATGTTTATTTAATTAATTTGCATGAATATGTAAATTAAGATAACCGTTATATTTTCTTAAAATTATAAAGAAAAATTAAAACATTTCTAAAGAGAGACACGAACATAAACACACATTTTTTTAACACTTTCCAAACAAAAGCCTATAATTTCGTCACTTCTTGCAAATCATTTCCCAAAACATTAACAATATTGAATAATAATTTTGAATAAACTTTGCTCTTTTTTTTATTATGACTCATAATGTGTGAGTAGTAAAGTGAATTACACAGAATTAACAAATTAACAAAAGAACACGTATGAACACATATGAACATGTATGAACACGTATAAACATATATTGTTTAATTGTATAACAGTTAGTTATTGGTTGGTTTTTCTTAAGTTTTGCGGTCTAAATATGCAAAATTTATACGGAATAATTGAATTGCATGCAAAAAAATAAATTCTAAAAGCATGAGTATTATTGTGTGGTTAGTTTTTTTTTTTTTTTGGGTGAATAACAAAAGATTTAAGAAAGAAACATTATTTATGAATTATTTTTTAATACCATTTACGAATATTTTTACGAGCGTATTTTCCACAGAAAACTTTATTTTATGGTTACAAGACATAAGGAAATTTTATGATTACATTTTGTTTGATTTTAGCACAACAAGCAAATTATAATTTGGTTCGACTATTAAAAGGGGTATTTCTTAAGAAATATTAAAAAA
>QOCX01000406.1:147987-169896 GCA_005959815.1 Sarcophaga bullata | reverse complement strand
AGCTCACTTGAGTCCTCTAGGCACATTTATAATGCCACGCTAATTATCAGGGGATTATAGGATATCTGAAAAGATACATTTTAACACCCTGAAAACCAATGGTTCCTCAAGTCCTCAATCGTACCATGTGGATGAAGTAATGAAAATTTCCTATGAAATACAGCAAATTAAGCCTCGCCACCTAATATCTATTAAATCGCAGCTGTTACAGAAATAAAATGAACCTGGAGCCGTAACCACTTACTGTATTAATTCTTAGATTTATTTGCATTCAAACATCAATAAACCTTTAATAACTTGCTCCAATGACTTCCATTTAAAAGAGAGTGGAAATTATTCTTTAAGATTTAACAGGTACAAGCTCCAGTCGTTCTAGTTAACGAAACTCTTATGGACTACCCAAGTCTGTGACTTTGAAAACACAAAGGTTATTGCACTTAAAACAACATACATACATACATAATTGGCCATTACAACTCTTCAGTCAGGGTTACGGCCTAGCTTCTCACACCACTTATGTTGTGTGTGTTAATTTTTTTTTACACATGAGTGGCAGGACCTATAATTTAAAGTCGACTCCGAACGACAGATTTTTTTGAGAAACTTTTCATGGTAATTTCATTTACTCCTAGAGTTTTTGCCAGAAATCTGCTGAGAGGAAGTCGCCGTTTTGATGTCTGACCTTTTTTTTGATAATCATTTCAAGATTCTCTGAAGAAGAAAAAGCAAAAGAAAATTTTGTTAAAACAAGCTACATTAGATGCCTGTGTTGTTATTTAAAGACGACACCGAAAGCAGATTTTTTTTGCGAATCTTTTAATGGCAATTTTTTTTCATTCTTGCAGTTTTTGACAGAGGCTTGACGAGAGGATGTTGCCGAAGTAATATTTTTTTCATATTTCGCTGTATTTGAGAAGTCTGGGATGGGGTTTGAACAGCGGTCTCATGTTTAATAAACCATCATAATGCCAACTAAATGGGGAGCAAAAGTCTCTTTTAGAGACATACATGACATACACGATTGGCCATTACAACCCTTCAGTCAGGATTACGGCCTAGCTTCTCACACCACTGTAAGCTCATCTCAACACAATAATTTTATACATGAGTGGCGGGACCTACAGTTTAACGTCGGCTCCGAACGACAGATTTTTGAGAAACTATTCATGGCAATTTTTTTTACTCTCAGAGTTTTTGCCAGAAATCTGTTGAGAGGAAGTCGCTGAAGTAATGTTTTTTTCATATTTCGTTTTTGTTGTCTGACCGGGGATTCGAACCCTGGCCTTTCCTCTAATAAGCCAACACACTACCTACTAGACTACGGCGACTTCTCTTTTAGAGACACCCTGTTGTATTTCTTTGAAATTCTTTTTTAGAACTTTAAGAGTTTCATGTGCACTTCATTTGTTAGGAATTAATTTTTGGCATTTCATCAGCTACCAAAAGTTCGGTTTGAAAAGCATTTCCGTTTGCCTTTTAGCACCAAAAAAAAAAAAATAAAAATAAACGCTGGCTTTCTTTCAATGTGTTCAGGAGTTCAACATAAAAATGGAAGCATTGAAAGTGGAAGCTATCATGTCAGGAGTTTGAAAGATTACATTACCAATGTGTGACTTTCAGTTTTAATGTTTTCTGAATAAGATTTGCATGTTGAATTTAAAATATTTACAAAAATTTGTTTGGATTTGATTGGCTTTTTTTTTTCAGTTCTTTTTTGGGCAAAATTGTTTAGTTGCACATGAGATTTGAAGGCCAATGACAGTGATAAGTTAATGGTTCTAAAGTCAAGGAACATTTGTTTAATGGCCTGGATTATCTCTGTTTCTTTTAGTTTTAACTCAAGTATGAGTTTAGTAACAGAGTAGTAAAATTTGTTACAGATTCTTCGATTTGTTTTTTTATGCTTAATTCGGCAATTGTGGTTTTAATTTTTCTGTAATACTTTTACTTGTAATTTCTTTAAACAAAAACTAAAAAAGATGTTTTTTTTTTAAACTCAGAGTGAAAATTGCAACTACAAAATAAAAATAATACAAGTGGCCCTTTCCAACAGCTGCCTCTGTTCTGGCAGAAACCACATTTCGATTGATTTGCGGCTTTTCCTACTGTTTTAAGGCTATTATTTTAAAAACTTTTAAGATTTTTTCTTCACTTCAAATTATTTATTTAAACTTTATACGCTTTTAGTTGGTAGTAAAGAAAACATTTGATTTATTAAATCCTTTTTTTTTATAATTGCTTGCCTTTGGCCTTAAAACTATTATTAATCCTTTGACCTACTTAAACTTATGGCGTTTGATTGTTGCCTTTCAGGATATTGAAAAATTAATTTTTAAAGATTTTTTTCTTTTAAATTTTAACAAATAAAGTTAAAGGAATTTCCGGCCTAATTGGTTATTCTATATTTAATTTTTTTGTTTCAATGGCTTACTCTTTCAAATAAACCAATTGCTTTGAAGTGAGTTGTGGTACCCTACATTAAAATCAAAATATATTTCAGTTGAAGATAAATTTTAGAAATAAACAAACAACAATTGAGAATTATTTAAAGCAGTTGTAAGGATTTCATTAAAACTACTCAGACTTCACAAAGGTTGTGTTTTTTTTTTATTCGGAGGGTGAACAGGTCTACCAGTCTCTTTCATCATCATTCAGGCATATTGCTGCCAGAGTATGTTGCACAAGATTATAGCAAAAGTCTGCTAAACATCTGTAAATCAAATTGGAGCCCACAATAGACAGATTTGTTAGATAGAAAGCATTAATACGAACATACTTCCTAAGCATTTCAGAGCTGCAATACAGGCGTATTATCTCAAGAAAAATTATAGTAAAAGGTGCCATAACTTCTTAATCAAACTGAGAACGTACTGTTTCGTTTTAAGACACATTGAGCACTTTAGACAGAAATTTATAGACTTGCGACCTATTCTGGCTACAAGACTGTCAAACCAGGCTTATTGCACGGGTGCTATCAGTCTTTTACAGCACTGCCTCTTAGAACCTGCATTAAATCAGAGTAAGTCAGCAATAATCGCTCGATAAAGTTTTGGTTGATTAATATTCATGCTGTGTGCTTTTATTTTCCTTCTCAGATCGTAAAGGCATTAATATTTAAACTTTCTACAAATAATACAATCTTGAAAACCGCATCCCCAAGGAAAACTATTAATTAACATCGTATGGAAGTCAGAAAGAGTAGAATTGAGTGAACAAATTACTCAATACAACAATCCATTCACAGATGCCGTTTTTCATAGGCAGCACCAGATGGAAATCCTATTATCCAAGGACATGCTGCAGTAGGCTATCATCTGCTTGAGAAACTTGAAATAATTATTAATTACATTTGAGGTCTGTCAAACAGATTTCTTTCTGGATCTATTGCATACGAAGGTACATATATCGGGGAATACAATCGTTATTGTCTACATGGACGTCTGTATAACTGAGCCGTGTAGTCTTAATATTTCCAGAAAATATCTTAACAAACTAATTGACTGAACTAAACAGTATTTACTGGCATACTTGATTTATTTTGTCTGGGCTCTTTATTTATGTGCCTTTAAACTACCGGTTGGCTACGCGCTATACCCTTATAACGGTCTGCTCATGAAAACATTTTCTGACTAACTTCACTGCACATTTTGTACGCGTATAACCTGCTAATCCTCTTAAAAATATTCAAGAATACCAGATCGTTCGTGTAAATCTAAATTGATTTTTTTTAAATATGTTTTAAATTATTTAAATTATTAACATTTTTCCAAGTAACTAATAAATATCAATTCTTCTGATCTTTTTAAATGATTTGAAAACCCATAATGAAATTTCATAAATTTTTCCATAGGGCATGACTAAGTTTACCTTGACCATCTTAAAATTTCCAAAAATTATTTTTGTTTAATGCTTTGATTTCTTTAAACAAATTAATTAACATACTGGTTGCTTTTTTTTTTATCAATTCATTAATGAAAGTGTTAATATTTTGCATAAAATTAACGTTTTTAACGTTTTTTGTTTCTTGTTTTTTTTTATTTTTTTTTTTGACTTTTTTTGCGTTAAAAAGTCTTCTCCGAATGACTCAGTATTTTAGGCGCCACTGCTTAAGCAGGTGATTCAGTTTTAGTTTTAATTTAAATTCATTTAAGTTCGATTCAATTTGATTGAGTGTGTTTGGGTGTGTGTGTGTGTGTTTTTATTGTTTTTTTTTTAATTATTTATTAGACTTGTTTTTGAATTGGGGGCTTAATCTACGAAACTCTACAAATTTCTTAAGAATTTTAATATTCTAGAATACACTGTGAATGTCAAAGACTTTTTAAAGCAATTATTTTCAAGATTAAAAATTGTAAACCTTTTAATGAAAATCATCATGTTTTTCTAAGTTGCAGAGAAATTACTGGATATCATACGTTTGACAAGTAATCTCCCTTTTTTATCACTGGTTTCATTCAAACACAATTAAGTCAATTGCCACAACGGCATGTTAAACTTAACTTCTCTTCACATATTATTTTAAAAGTATTCACAGCTTTAAGGTGAAATATATTGGCGTTTAAAGTGCAAGCCTGAGAGTACAAGCCTGAGAAATGCTGTATCGAATCTCTAGAGAAGTTCGAATTATGGTTTATAATTTTAATATGAAATAAAATCCCTGTTCTTATAATCCTTCTGCCCAAGGGTAACATCAACAACAAACATCATACCAAAATCATTCACAACCTTATGAGAAATCGTAGAACTCAAGTAGTAATGTTTCTCACCACTTCATCTATTACATTTTCCAAAGAGGAAGTCGCCGTAGTCTAGTAGTAGTGGTGTTGGCTTATTAGACGAAAGGCCAGGGTTCGAATCCCCGGTCAGACATCAAAAACGAAATATGAAAAAAATATTTCTTCGGCGATTCCTCTCAGCAGATTTCTGGCAAAAACTCTGAGAGTAAATAAAATTGCCATGAAAAGTTTCTCAAAAAAATCTGCCGTTCGGAGTCGACTTTAAACTGTAGGTCCCGCCACTCATGTATAAAATTAGCACACACAACATAAGTGGTGTGAGAAGCTAGGCCGTAATCCTGACTGAAGGGTTGTAATGGCCAATTATGTATTTGTATGTATGTACTTTTGCTTTGAAAGTTGGCAGCCCTATCATTCTAAGACAATATATTTTAAAACTTAGTTAATGAAATTACAAGTCCCTAGGCAAAAGATCTGTTCTGAGTTCTATTGAAATGCTTTATTTCATCTACCCTAGTGTATGGCTTAAAATTTTGCTCGTTAGTTCGTTCGTTTGTTCGTAAAGTTCGACGTTATAGAAGCTTGCGACAATTGATTGACCTAGTTTTTAGCCAATAGAGATACGAGTTTTATTGAGATTTATTAAATAGGTCGACGCATATTTATCCTGAGTGATAAGGCTGCCAACTTTGCTTAGAAAAAGTACTCTTTGTCAAAATGTAATAGGTGAGGTGGTGAGAAACATTACTCCTTGAGTCCTACGATTTCTCATCAGGTGGTTTTGCTTTAATTTGGTATGATATTTGTAGTTGATGTTATCATATACGGATTTTTTAAAATTATAAACCATAATAATCCTAATTAAAGGCTTTTTGTGCTTATGTCGAGTATACTCGTCAGAGTGAAACGTAAATTTCTCGCACTCGAGTATATTCGTTTTGAAAAATAAAAATTGCATTCACATTATTACTGAACGGATTTACTGGAACTTTTTTTTCCTAAAAACTGCAAATAAAGGGCTTTTAAAAACGTAACATTTTAAAACGTACATTAGTTTGGCTGAAATTAAAAAGGCTGGGGTTTTTCTACAAAACCAACACGCACAGTATGCTTTTACAGCAGACATTTCCTATTCTGTTTATGTCGAGTATACTCGTCTTAGCTGGAAAAAGTTTTTTGAATCAAACTAGAACAGTTAAAGATTTAAAGCCTTTAACTATCAAGCTCACCTAGCATACGAAAGGCCTGTATAGCAATTGATTTGCAATATAGGCTAAAGAAAAATTGAAAATTTATTTTACGATTTAAAAACAAACATGTTGCATACAACAGTTACTGCTTTCTAAGCCACAATTAAATCTTCAAAACTAAACAACTTCTACTTAAGTCTTGTTACTTAAATTACTAGCTATTAATATTAATAGTAAGTAGCATTGTCTGTCTATGCCATTAAATAAAAATCATTAATTTAAACTGTTTTTTGTTTATCTACCTATCATTAGTGTGAAAATTACCTTGTATATGCGCTGCATTTGGTTTATAACCCTGACAATCGGAATTCAATGCACTGCTTGTGGGTGAATGATTACCGCTGCTGCCCACCAATTGCGTTAAATTGCCGCTTGCCGTACTGCTTGTCGTTGACGCTGGTGTCGATGATGAATTTACCATTGAGGCAGCAGCAGCAGCTGCTGCTGATGAACGGGTAACACGATGTAATGAAGTCAATTCACGGAAATGACTACTAAGGCTGGCATCAGGATAGGGACGTTGTGGAAAGCCGAAAGCACGAAAATGTGTGCCATTTGGGGGACCTAGAAAAGAAAAAAAAAACAACAAAAGACGTATAATACAATGAAGATTACAATTAAATGGGTAAGTGTAGTACAGTAAAGTACAAAACAGTCTTTTTTTATATAAAATAAGTATGTTAATTATTGTGTTAAAAAAAATATTTCTTTTTTCTTTTTTTTTTATAAAAATGAAGACTTAAAACTGCTGCATAATTTATTATAGAAATGAAAGAAAAAAAGAAGCAAAACAAGCTTTAGAAATGAAAATCCATTTATAGTACTCTGTTACTTTTTCTCTCTTCTCTATCCCTCCTTATTAAAGGTTTTTTTTTTTATAAAAACCGCAAAGTGGCATTTTTTTTTCTTCTTCTTCTTGCGATTGCAAAACAAAAAGTTCTTTAAGGGGCTAATAAAACTCATGCTCGTACTTGTGTATTCATGCTGGTATGTTTTTTTTTCAATTTTTTTTTATAAAAAATTAAAATAAAATAAATAAGGTTTTTGCTTTTATTTTTGTTGTAATTGTTGTATATTTTGCATTTAAACAACCATTTTTTAAAAAGTTCTCTTTGGTAAATATGTACCTGACAACGCTCTTATTACGTGTAAACAAAACATAAATTAAACCAACAAAAGAAAACACCTTTAAAAACAATACATAGAAATCTTGAAAATGAAATCCTTTGTTAACAATTTTGTTTAGAGGGTAAAAAAAAAATAAACAAAAAAAAAACAGGCCAAACAGAACAGGTTCCATTTCCTTTCAATTGTTCTGTCCTTTTCAGCTGACACAGTAACCCAAGCAGCCAACCAAAAACAGAACAGCAATCGAGACGCTCTACCAATAAGAAAATGAATAATTCAACTCCCCTCTTTTTAAAGCCCTTTTTTTGTTGGTAAACGTTACACTGTGCCAGTAAGGCATACTTGCTGTGAAGAATTTTAATAAAAACCTTGAAACAATTTTGAAGTTTAATAGGGCATCTGAAAGCTTTTAAAGAAATATATCCCCAAAGGTATAGTAAAAATGATCCATTGTTGTATTTAAATTTTAGGCGTTATAGCTTGTTTGGAATGCTTTTATTCAGGTCAAATATGTTCATCTATTTGATAAGTTGTTGTTATTTTGAAATTAATCAAGGCCCTTCATTTTGCTATGGCTGTAGGATTTTACTCCATAAGTGATATATCCTGGACGAACTAAAAAGTTCGAGACTAGTTCTTAATTTACTACAATCATAGGTGGTGGTAAGTTCATACATACATCAAGGACGTTAGTTGGGTAAGTTTACAACGTTCGGTTTCTCTCCCTTCAAACCATTACGGCGTGCTATGATTCGTATTGGACGAATTGGGTGACCTATTACAGTATATGATCTTATGGATAATCTTCGAAATAAATTTCAGTTACTTTCATCTCTTTCTTACAGGTAGATAGTACTATCTCCTTCAGCACCCGTTCCAATATCAATATCGTTTAAGATGATATTAACTAGAGCCATACTGCGCGATAAAAAAATATTGTTAAATTTTTTCTGTTATTTACAACCGTCCGCTTTCCTTGTTTAGTATTCCAGAATCTGGAATGGGTTTAACTAATCTTTAGCCTACTGTTCTTTACAGTATATCTAGTTTAGGTTAGGTTATGTTATTTTCCGCTCAAAGGCAATCTCACTCGGTGACCATGTAGCTCGTTGTGTTACAGTGTGAGATAAGCTCATATCAGGATCCATTATGCTGTGGTTCGAACCACCTGAGCTCCAGATGAACCCAACAGTTCCTTAGTGGCATGTTAGTCACCATACCCCAGACCTTCAAACGTTCTGTCACCCCAAAAACGATATCGCTTGACCTGCGTGCAGGCACTCGAGTAGGGCACAGCAGTTTGGAATTCAGCAACCAGTTATGTTGCTGCTTTTTGTAATTTGAATACGGTATGCTATCAAACTCTAAAGTTCTTTTAAAGCTTTAGATATTTCTGTGAAGATATTATTTTACAAGTACTAGTTAGGCCCCGATTATTTCCTACAAACTTTGACTAGAAAGTGATGTTCTAAACACAGTTTTATGTTTACTGTCGACTTAACTGCCAGCGATTTTATTTTTGACTGTTGCATTAAATTGCCTTCAAATTGAACGGGTCTTCTTTACAAATCTTTATGCAACACTTGTTTAACTATTGTTCACTGTGCCAAATCCCTTAATAAGTAAAGAACGCACTTTTAATGAACTGCTGCAGTTCCACTTATTAACGCCACAGGTTGTTCGTTCTGTTTAAGGCATTTAGAAATGAATGAATGAATAAATGGCTGAAAGGACTTCATAATATTTGGATCATCAAACATGTTTTAAATGCCGGATTAAGCCACATAATCTCATTGTTTTCTAAGCATTGTTCCTGAGAGAAGATGAGATAAATTACATGGATAAACGACGTATGGTTGCATGGATGAACTGGTGAATGAGGCGTGTGCGTGTATGTGTGTGTGTGTGTTCGCATGTAGAACACATGTTGCATCGTTTTGTTTTCCTATTTCCTAATAATCGGCTTAACTTTTGCTATTTTAAGTTGTTTAACAAAAGGCACTTCATTGTTTTGTTTTTTTTTATCTGTTTTTTGTTCTGTTGCTTTGAATTTTTTTGTGAAATCTTATCTTAAGATAGAGAGGATCTTTTTAACCACAACATGTGATTAAAAAGTATAAAAAAATAAATAAAAAGAACGTTTGATAATATTATGATGCCTCTAATTAAAACATACAAGGAACATAACGCCAATAGAAAAGGTTTCCAAGCCAAGTCCCTATTACCACACATTTGTTTGAATTCAGCCAGCGCCATCATTGGTTGCATGAGTGTTCCAATTATATCTTTGTTCAGTCTAGGGTTAGTTTTTTTAGGTGGATTTTACTGCGTCTCATTGCGTATAATGACGTATAATAAGGATAACATTAAACATTATATTTAAGTCCCTATCAATTACTATTCGTAGCCTGAGTCAGTCAAGGGAAAGTTATGATTTTAGTGACTGTAAGTTCGAATCACCATTTTTGTTCTTCTTAGTCAAATCTGACTCCTCGAGAACATTTACAGTATTCAAGATGATCAAATTGAAGCTTGATTACACAATCACTCTTCTTTTAACCAAAGCTGCTCGCTTTGAGCTATTGCCTTCTTCAAACTATTAATAAGTTTAAGTAGGTAAACCCTCAAGAAATGATTTCTGCTAAGCCAATCCAACATACATCAAAATTTTTCCGACGATCAATCCAAGCTTGGCTACAATTTTAAACAAGTCACTGCCCGTGACTATATTTGCTTCATTTTGTCGTAATTGACCCACTTCACTTCTGCAATACGCTTATTGTAGTTTGGTCTTGATTGGAACTTTCTGACTGTCAATCCTGACCTGACTACTATTTGCGACGGCTCACAAGGGACTTACAATAGTTTTCATGCACCATATTGATTCATTCAAGAAAAACCTCTCTCTGTAGAAATTAACTTTATCTCTTGACAAATGGTTGCACAAATAGCAGTACATACCTTCACTAAAACTATCTTTTTTGTACAAAATGTAGAACTGAACAAATGTAAGG
Organism: Sarcophaga bullata; assembly: GCA_005959815.1. Taxonomy (NCBI): domain Eukaryota; kingdom Metazoa; phylum Arthropoda; class Insecta; order Diptera; family Sarcophagidae; genus Sarcophaga; species Sarcophaga bullata. Next base: position 159,768 of record QOCX01000406.1, on the reverse strand, counting down.
GACTCAATGAAGACTTTTCTCTATTAATAAGGGAATTAATATCAGACTTCGTATGGTTTTTTATGTTAATAGTTAAGCTTCATTTAAATAGTCACGAAAATATTGACCCTACCCCGTGTTTATTGCAAAACTGAATGGACTGTGCAATATACCTTACCGTTGCCTTAACTTATAACCGAAAAATAAAATTTTAGAAACTATTCTCACCATTTGAGGAATAAATTTCATACTGCTGCCCAACACCATCATTACCGCCACCACCAATACCATCTCCACCACCACTACTACTCTCCACATTTACACCTCTAACACCACCAATACCACCACCACCACCTCCACTACCACCATCATATTCAACATCGACACTATCGTTGCCGCCAAACGGCGAATACAGGCTGGTTATGAAACTGTTGTCGTCTTCAATGTCTTCAGCAGCCGATGCACGATATGATGTTAAAGTACTTCTCATTGATTTCTCTGAAAATGACGGCGAAACGCTGTGTATTGTAGCGGGTACTGAAACAACATCACAATCATTTTTGCGATACTCTAGGAAATTTCTTTGGCTGGTTGCTGGTGCTGTTCGTGCTGCCGCAGCTGTTGTTGGTGGCGGCAACAATTGTGTTCTAATGGTACGATGATGTGGCATTATAAATTTGGTCGATTTAGTAGCGGACTTACTTGTTTTTGAGCGGGGTTCTCTGGGTCCATCGACTGTAACTTTAATTGCCTTCGCATAAGTGGCCACCTGTCGGGGGAATGTATCCACAGTGATGGTTAACGTGAAACTTTTGCCTAAGAAAGAGCATTAAGAAGAGAAAAAAGAGAAAAGAGAGAAAAATAAATTAATTTTCTGGTTTTTTTTTAAAGAATTTTTTTTTGGTCTTTTTATTTCGAAAAGGGCAGTAAATTATTGAAATTATGACCCAGTTATTGAAAGCATCAGCGTGTGTGTGGTGTTGGAAATTGATTTTCTTTATTTTTTGTTTAACGCTTTCGTCAGTTTTATTATGAAATTGATCACAACACGCGCCATTAACTCTGTTGGCGGTCCTTTTCTTCTTGCATACTTTTTAAAAGTCTATTGCGTTGGCGGTCCGTCTTTAGACTCGTTAAACGTTTCGTTTCAGGGCAGAAGGTTTGTCTACAGTGGCAGTTTTAATTATCGTTTTATAGTCTTGCGAAAAGGCGTTATAAAATTTATTTTTTCTTTGCAATTTGTGTGCTTCTGACATGGATTTTTTTCTTTTTCTTCTTCATGGTAATTTCTCAGAGAAAAATGTCAAAAGATTGTGATTTTTAAATTAATGGCTAAAAAAGACATTCTAACGAGTAAATATGGATGCTTTTTAGTTTATATTTCATAATAAATTAATTTTAAATTTTTAGTTTTCAAATATTTGCACAAACAGCTTGACAAATGGTTTTACAAATCATTTTCAATATAATTTGCGCAACTATTTCAGCCAACTGCAGCAATTAGATGTACAAAGGAACATATTTGTACAAACAGTTTGACAAACGGTTTGACAAACGGTTTGACAAAGCTTTTTCGCTAATATTTACACAAATATTACAGTCAATCGCTTGTATAGTTTTGCAAAAAGTTTTTAACTTGAGCCAAGATTGTACAAAAGTACATATTTGTACATAAAATTTGACAAACTGTGTGACAAAACATTTACACTAACATTTGCACAAATTTTTGGCCAATTACTTGTATAAACAGTTTTTCATCGCCAAGCATGCCTTTTATTAAGGGAGAAAAATAAAAGAAATTTGGACAAATAGTTTGTCAAACTGCTTAGGAGAGTTTTAAAAGAAAAACAGAATTTTTCTTTCACAGACTTTCTCAACTTTTCCAGCGTAAAAAATGTTTATAAACAGCCCTTATGAAAAGGTCCTTTTAAATAAACAAAACATCTATCAATTTCCATTCTTATTCGCCAAGAATTTACTCAATCTCGGCAACACTATCCTTTCAACATTCGAGAGAACATAAAGCCTGTCTACAAAACACTGTACAGCATTCAATTGTGCGTATTTCTGCAACTGTATGTGTGTGTGTAAACGTAAGTAATTCTTTCTTTTTTGTTGTTTTGTTTTTGCTGTTTTGAGTGGCTGAGGTTTTTGTGGTTAAAATTGTTCGTTGTCATCATATTTTTATTTTCACTTCATATATCTTGCAAGCAACTACGCTTGCTCTCAATTTAATGCCGTTTATTTACTCATACTCTGTTTGTAGCTATGTATGTACACGCGCTCTCTCTCTCATTCTCTTCCTCTCTTGGTATTCTTTAAATGTTGATTTTTTTAGAATTTTTTTGCTGATTTCTGTTGTATTATGTTCTGTTCTGTTCTGTTAGTGTGTTTATGTTTTGTAAAAAATTGTGTTGCTGTTGTTGGTCACAAATGAAGTGGGTGTAGTTTTTATAGTTGTTTTGTTGTTGTTTTTTTTTTCTTTCGTTTTCAAAGGTAAAAGTAATATCGTTTGTTTTTCTGCGTTTAACCAACCATTTATAATGAACACACACTCACTTGTGCACGCAAAAACAAACATTTATTTGCTTATTACACACACACACACACACACACAAATGTTTTTATTTTATACAGGCAGCCAGCCAGCCAGCCAAGTATAATAAGAAGTGGCAAAATTGAAACCCAACCCACAAAACAAAATAAGCAAAAAAAGAAAGAAAAAAGAACATTAAACCGTTGTTTTTAGTTATTTTTTCCTCTCTGATTTTTATTTTCAGAGTCTGTTTAATTTACTTGCCGAACAGATTGAGAGAAGAAAAGCAAAATGAGCATACGAGAGCATTAAAAGAATCATTTCTAATATTATCATGGTATTGTTGCCAAAGGGTTCAAAAGATTATTAAGGTATTTTAAGAGAAGTTCAATGTTTCATATGGGTCAAGTGGTAAAATGACATGTTTTTTTCCGATTCTATTAGAATTTATTGAGTTTTCTTTACATTTTATGATTTTTATTATTTTAACTGACAGTTTTTAGTAATCATTTCATAGGAGGGTTGTGCCTGAAACAAAAATATCAATTTTTTATTAAAAAATATTCTTTAGATGTAATTAATTATTCCATGGATGTTGCATGAAGCTAGGTCGTAACCCTTTCTAAGTGATTCAATTTTTTCCCATTTTTTGTAACACCCATCTAAGGTGAATTGAGAACATCTTTTGATGGTGTAGACTTTTGCTTCCCTTTAGTTTCGGAATATTATTATTATTATTCCATCCCACTATTTATACTCAGCCCTTGGGGCTACGTAGAGCTATGATTTCATACCTTTAAATAGATCCTGTTTTTAAATTTTTTGCAAAAGTATTTGTAAAATTTGACATAAATTTTGTCATAAAGGATAACTTTTTTAATATTTTTTTTTCGAGAAAATTATGTTTCTTTTCAATTTCATTACATTTCTTGTGGGTGTAGTAACTGTAGAATAATATTTTTATTTCCCAATATTTATTGTTATTGTTGTTGGTATTTAAATAAACTGGTAAAGCAGCTTTTGACCATAATCGTTTGTTATCGTTCATTAAATATTTCATTTGCTTTAAAAAAAAACTTCATTTTTTAGAGGGTTGAAATTGGGTAGAAAATTTTTGACCGCAAAATATGGATTTTTATCGTAATTTTTTTTTTTTATTATTTTCTATTTTTTAATTGGAAAATGAAAATATTTTATTTTGATCATTAAAATGTTTGTTAATAAAGTTTATTTAAAAAGTAAATAAAACTTCTTCTATACTACCGATTGCAAATTAAAGATCTTACTTACTAAATTTAATCGTTATAACGCTTCAGTCCGCATTACAATCTAGCTTCTAACATGATATATTTTATGTGTTAATTTTATCCAGTTTGGGTAGAACTACACTTTAAAGTCGACTCTGAGAAACTTTGAGAAGCTCTTCATGTCAATTTTTAATTACTCTCAGAATCTTTGCCAGAAATCTGCTGAAGAAAGCTGCGGAAGAAATATTTTTCATATTTCGTTTCCTTCGAGATATCATTGACTAGGGTTTGAACTACGGCCTCACGTCTATAAGATAACATACTACCTACGAGACATTCAGATTACAACCTTTACAATATTAAACTATGATAACTTATATAGACTCTTGTAATTATTATATTATGGTATCTGAGGTCACTTTCTCACCTTATTTCTCTTCCTCTATTCCAATTACTTACTTACGTCCTTCTTAAGCAAACATAATAGGACAATGGCTATTCTCCTTAACAAACACACCTAAACTATATCTCCAAGCGGTATAAAAACTAAAATATACTGACTGGAGCATAATCTTCGGAGTAATATTTCCCTTTAGAATACAATTAACATAAATTCCTTTTTCCGCCATATAGAACACGCGATTTTTGAAAATTTTTAATGAGAAAAAATAATTTTTTTTTTTAACAAGAAAAATCAAGTTTTTAAACAAATCTTTGTAATCGACATCGACACAATAAATGTTTACGTACAAAATGTCCGATGTTCTTGACAGCGAATACTATCGTGTGAACATAATATGTAATGAGAGCGTACGACATTGTGAGAAAATACGGAAAGAAATTAATTTTTTTTTTCATTCGATTACTCTGTTTTAATTTGTTTTACTTATCATGTAAACTTTTAAAATACGGATGCAATTCTGTAATATTTTCTGTCTAACATACGTAAACCCTTATCATGTAAACTAGGTTTAAGCAACACTGGTAAGAGTCTCTCTTATATTCATTTACACACGCACACACACACTCGCCCTCTCATCTCATCTCAGTGAGTTTTAATCAAGGCAAATCATTATGACGTCCAGTGTTTTTGATAGCCGAGGACAAACATTTTAAATGGTGGTGTGAGTAACATAGAAAAACAAAAAAAAAGAACAAAATAACAACAACAAAATACTTATTTAAAATAGAGTAAAGTAAACAAAAATAATGGCCGAATTAACGAAGAATAACGAAATTAGAACAAAACACACACACAGAGAAAAGAAAACAAAAAATAATGTGATTGAAATGACACTTAATCAAGCATAACCTAGTAACAGAACTATAATTATGAAATAATAAGTGAGTGAGGGAGAGAGAGAGAGTTGCCAAATTTATTTATGATCTAAAAAAAAAAACATTACTTATTTCTCTGATTAGTTTGTGACAAGACTTAAAAACTTAAATGTTTTTTATGCCGCTTGCCTATTGTAAATTCAATTAAAACCAAGTTTAAGTAGAAAAATGTTTCAAATTCTTTAAATCTCTTCATTAATTGATAAGATAAAAAAAGAGAGAAAAACAGATAAAGAGCGCAAAATGACACGCGCCATTAATAAGCAGCCTTGGCTTGCGTTTCGTAAATGATAAATGCAAATACAATTAAAGGAGTTTTAACCCTTTGGAGTGCTACTTAAATATTTTTTTCTAAACAAGTAGAGTTTTTTTCTTAATTTTTTTTTTTGATAATTTAATCTTAAATCAAGTATTAGGTTTGAAATATAATGATAATTTGTGCCTTGCTTGCTTTCCAATTTATTTTCATAATTTCTAGCAATTTATCTTCTTTTATTTTTATAAGAAATTAAAGAAAAGAAAACAACAATTGCTGGTAATTTCTTTTGACTCTCATCACCACATTTAAAGGGTAATAAACGCTTTTGTTTTTGACCTCTTCTTCGTCTTCTTCAAAAAAACAAAACTGTTACCTTTTCCAATATCTAACTATGATGGCATGTGTGTAATTTACTTTTTACGTGCTTCAATTTTTTTTCTTTTTTTTTTTGGGGCACAACATTAAAAATTTTGGGAGAGAGACTTTTTTTGTTTTTTTTTTGGGTCATTTCTTTACGAGTTTATTTGTTTAAATGAAGTCATTTACAAAACTTATACATATTTTCCATTAAAAACAAAAAACGCTTGTTTGCTAACAAAAGAATTCTATTTTTTTTTTCATTTTCTATAGCTTGGATTACAAATTGCTTTACTTTTTGAACAATTTTTTTTTTCAAAAATTTATCTTAGATTTCTTTTCTGTTATAAATGAATTGATTGACTGCATTTAATTTGATTAATTTCGGGAGTAATTTTACCTCTATTATCTCGTATTGTGAGAGATTCATTAGGCTTCTGGCAAATAAATTTTGTAATTTAAAGCAGTTTCTTTACAAAGATTATTTGGAAGAAATTAAATCAAATAAGAAAGAATTGAAAGAAATTTATTTAAAAAAATATTTATAACTTCGAAATCAGGATTACTACCTAGTTTCACACGTCACTTATGTTATGTGTGTTCATTTTATACATGAGTGGCAGGACCTACAGTTTTAAAGTCGATCCCAAAGGACAGTTTTTTGTGAAAATTTTTAATGGCAATTTTATTTACTCCAGAGTTTTGCCAGAAGACTGCTGAGAGAGAAGTCGCCGAAGAAACATTGTTTTCATATTCGTTTTGTTCGAGATGTCGAAAACTTCGTCTTATTCACAGTTTAAAAAGAAATGGGAACCGCTATTAAATTTCTTTACATTTTTTTAAAATTGAGATAGAAGGCATGTGGCGAATACCTCGTAACAATGGTGCAATTTTTGTGTCATTGGTCAGCTTCCGTAAGCTGGAGATCCCAATATTTCGTGGATGACACTAACCCGACATAACACATCTCACAGAAGTGGACCGCAAGAAGTTAAGGGAGTTTGTATAAGATATAAACCTCCTATACGAAACTGTTAGCATTCCCAATTGTGAACTCTCAATAAGCTTACATAAGGGTTTGTCTCCTCTCCTTCACCTATCTACCAAATCTATATCACACCTCCGAAATGCATGATTATTAATCTTCGTCTTTTCGTTCCCAATTCTTTCTGTTATACATCTGTGGAGAATTAACTTTTAAGTTGAGCGTAATAGTTCTAAAGACAGATAGGTTCAAACAAGCCTCCTTTGTTAAGCATTTGTTCACAAGCAAAATACAAATAGCAGGCCTTGTATTATAGAACTTTTAGATGTCTGTTGTTATATTAACCTTGTAACCTTGTTACTTTGGCCAATTTTTTTTATTACAAATACAAATACTATTGCTTTTATATTCTCTTACTTGCAACATATGTTGCAAACTCTATTAAGGCCTATGAAACAAGACATGCAATTGGCAATTGTCTGTGCCGTTCTAAATACCCACATGTTGCCACTATTTTCGGCTCATAAAAAACACCAGCAACAAGCGATATACAGCACAAACTAATCCCCTTCTAATTAATTAATAAAAAAAAAACAAGGAAAAGAAAAATTGCATGAAACCCATGCAAAGAATTAAGCAAAATTTGCCTGGCATGTGTGCCTACAACGTCAAGGGGCAGAAAGTAAAGAGAAGGTGGTGTCCTGAGCTTAAGTTTGTGTACCAAAACCTAAGCAAATATAATGCCAAAAAGGCACGAATAATGATGATTAAAGTACTTTAAAATCGATTAAAAAAAATGATATTTTCTTAGGGATCACTACACTACACAGTGATGTGCCTCTTAAAAGAGAGAAAAAGAACAGTATTGCGTGTCAAATGATCAGCAAATGTCGATCGAATGTTAAAAAAATTTAAAAAGACTTGCTTGCTAAGGAAATGTGCGTCTGGTGTCGTCTAGTGTCTGAACTCTACACACAAAAGACACTTTAAGCAAATGAGCCTGCAGGAGTGAAGCAAAGAGTTCAAAGAATTTTTATAGCCCTCCTTAAAAAAAATGTCAGTTGCTACATTTCATCTTTAATTGTGAAACGTTTTTTGATGTCCGAAAATAAGTTAAAAAAAAAACAACAAAAAATTCCCAAAATTTCAATGAATATGCTTGAGTTTTAAGCAAAATTGAACTGCATTGCCATAGCATGCCATACATTACATATTGCATTGCATGCTGACCCCGGGCCATAAACGAGCCGGGTTAATGTGACGACTTCTGTGAGTGAACTTCTGAAGTGTGCAATGAAGTATGCACAAAAATATTTAAACGTAGAGTTCATAAAATATGCAAAATACCTGCCTTCACTTTACTACAATTCATTCATAAAAATTTATTTTGTCTTTGCTGTTGTTGTTGTTGTTGTTGTCATTATTATTGTATTACTTACCTCTACCGCTACGTCCGACAAATCTCAGATCATTAAATTTGGCCACTTGATCCTTCATTGTGGCCTTTTCATTGCGCAACTCAGCACAGTAGTTCTCATCGTTGCCAGCTCTGATGTAAACATTCGTCCCATCGCAGACATCTACTAGAGCCACTACAAGAAAGGCTTTTGGCAGCGTTTTATTCGAACGCCAATGGGTGGGTAATGCAGTGCACAGGAAATAAGGATTACTGGTACGCACTGCAAATAAATAAAGAAATGGAAGAAAATTAAAAGAAAATCCTTTACAAAAGCGCATTTTAATTATAAAAATAAACCGTTAAGCTTACGAATCCCAAAATCCGTTGAACTTATAGATTTTCATAAAATTTTTATGAAAACCTTTTCAATGTTTAAAATTTTGTACTCTTTACTTTAAAATAATACTTTTTACACGGTACATTTTATATGGTACTTTTTATGTGGTACTTTTCATGTGCTTTATTTAAATTAAATATAATTTCGAGTTTAAAAAATTTAGGTTTCAAAAAGGAATAATTCTTTAGAATTGCATACTTTTCGTCTGCGTTATTGCCTCTGGTACTTTTTATTGTGGTACTTTTATCTAATTTTAGTTAATGAAATTCAATTTCTAGTTTAAAAATTTAGAGTTCAAAAAGTAATAGTTCTTTAGAATGCCTACTTTTCACCTGGTACCTTTCATCTGGTACTTTTTATGTGGTACTTTTTACCTAATCTTAGTTAATAAATTCAATTTCGAGTTCAAATAGTAATAATTCTGTAGAATACCTACTTTACGCTGGTACTTTTCATCTGATACTTTTTATGTGGTCTTTTTATGTGATTTAAGAAAATTCAATACAATTTCTAGTTCAAAAATTTCGAGTTCAAAAGTAATAATTCTTTAGAATTGCAATACTTTTCGCCTGGTCTTTTAATCTGGTACTTTTTTATGTGGTACTTTCCATGTTTTTAATTAATTAAATATAAGTAATAATTCTATAGATAGCTTCTTCTCACGCTTGGTACTTTTCATCCTGGTATTTTTATGTGGTACTTTTTATCTAATTTTAGTTAATGAAATTCAATTTCTAGTTTAAAAAATTTAGAGCTCAAAATGTAATAATCCTTTAGAATTGCAAACTTTTCGCCTGGTACTTTTAATCTGGTACTTTTTATGTGGTACTTTCGTGTGTTTTAATTAAATTAAATATAATTTCGAGTTCAAAAAGTATTAATTCTTTTAGAATTGCGTTACTTTACGCTTGGTACTTTTCATCTGGTACTTTTTATGTAGTACTTTTTATGTGATTTAAGTAACATTAAATACAATTTCGAGTTTAAAAAATTCCGAGTTCAAAAGTAATAATCCTTTAGAATTGGCTATTTTCACCCTGGTACTTTTCAACTGGTACTTTTCACCAAGTACTTTTTATAAGGTACTTTTTATGAGGTACTTTTTTATAACACTTTCTATGCAGTAATTTCTGGTAGTGAAGTATTATTATAATAGTTTTCGTATGATACTTAAACACACTATGCCCCATCATACGTAAGCAGGATCCGAAATTTGGTACTTTAATTAAAAAAAGACTTTTTTAAAACTAGAAGAAATGCAAAGCGATCGTCTATGTCCCATCCGTGGGTTACATATTTCACAGAGAATGTCAGGCTTTAATCTGATATATATTATATTTGATAATGATGCTGGCATTTGTTCTATTGTGTGGCTCATTCCCTTTCAATCAATGTGTCTTAATGGTTTCTAGAATGATCACCATTTCGGTGTTCGTCTTGGCAGCTCTTATGGCCTCATTTAACCTTTGCTACTCAATGTACTCAGTTGCCCAGTTACATAATTTTCAAAAACACAAAAATTTTTTCAATGAAGATTTTTTTGCAAAATATGATATCCCCTTCAGATCTCTTCAATGTGTTCTCATCCAAAGGCAAGTGAATTTTTGTAATTAAAAACCAAAGCATGCCAAAAAATCTCAGTATCACTGTCAGTCATTAATAAATTAGTAGAAAATACTCGTCGTTAATTAAATTCAAATTGAAATTAATAACAACGACTAACGAGTAATTCTTAAGGTTTCTTACAACATCAACACGAACAATCCTTTCACACACTTCTTGTTCTTTTTTTTTTTTTTGGTAGGGTTTTGAAGGATATCCAAGATTTTTGATACAACGGAGCAGGTATCAGTGACATACAGTATGACACATCGACAATATCATTGCACTCAATCAAGTGCACAACAATGATAATGATGAGTAGTGTTCGTAATGAGTGAGGCCAGCTAAAGTATCAATAACATGAACTGATTGATATTGAAGCAATTCTTTCATGAAATGGGGGGGGGGAAGAACTTGTTAACGATAAGTGATCATTGTAACGGATAGAGTGACTGATGGGTTTAATTTGAAAGTGAGTAAAATTTCCATTATAAAAATGTTCGAATTTTCGTAATAAATGTTACAGTAAAAGTTAACACATAAACACACAAATCCCACCTAAATTATTGTATTTATGATTCGATTTCTCCTAACAATTGCTGCAAAGTCATAAAAATTAATGAAAAACCTACATTATGTTCCTGGTCACAGTGATATTTCGGGTAACTGTGTAGCTGATAAACTTGCTAGAGCGAAGTAGTTCTGGTGCAGCACATTTACCTACGTTAGGCTGTCTATTAAGGAATCTTGGCCTGTCAGGAGAACCTTCATTGCCTTACTCACATTAGATCGCTTGAAAAGTAAGAGAGTATTACCCACTTGCATATTAATCAATGACCGTTCCTCAATAGTTTGGATAACTTCTCCCATTTGGCTCATCATTTCTCGTTACACTAATGAAGCTGTCATTACTTTACATCAAATTGATCACTAGATTTATTAATCTTGTAGGATATCATGCTTTAATGCTGATTCTCGGAGACTGATAAATCAGAACTTGTCAGTTAGTTTTGAAGTATCACAACGGATCGCAATGTATGTTCAAATGAGCTTTGACTACTCCTGAATACGCTTTGCTGATATTATTTTTGTATTCCCCAAATAAAGTCGCATTGTCCTAGTTTTTGGAGCAGTGTTCTTTGGTCAAGCTTGGCTTCTTGTATTTTATGTATTCCGTGTTAGCGACGTCCTCGTGATGTTATTAATTTCTCTCTGATGTGTGTACAATTCAATTATCCGTCGGCTCTTTTATAGCTCATGCAGTTGACTATACGAAATCCAAATAAAGACTTCTAATCAAACGAGTTGTTAACCTCTTAACCGATATATACTTATCTTTGATTTGAAGAAAGCCTTTAGTACCAGAGGAAAGGGGAACTAATAAGTAAAGTAAGAAAGGGGTTAAAATGAAAGCAAATACTGCCATAAGACTAACGAGCCTAATATGTAGACAACCTCTACTATCTGGGAAGTATAGCGACCGCAAATGGCGTCACGGAAACAGGATCAACAATAAAGGCGAAAGAGAAATAGAGATTCATTAAGGAATACCAGAAACACCCAGTGGTTATATGTGGGATATTACACCTACACTATTCTCTGGAACAGCTGTAAATCCTACAGGTGGTAAACATTCTCTTATTGTTTCACTCTGAGTTTGAGATTTCTATCACAGAAATTCT